>BLSH010384004.1:1700660-1715001 GCA_018402905.1 Glandirana rugosa | reverse complement strand
TGAAATTAAATGAACAAGATGTGCTTTAACTGCAGACTTTCAGCTTTAATTTGAGGGTATTTACATCCAAATCAGGTGAACGGTGTAGGAATTACAACAGTTTGTATATGTGCTTCCCACTTTTTAAGGGACCAAAAGTAATGGGACAGATTAACAATCATAAATCAAACTTTCACTTTTTAATACTTGGTTGCAAATCCTTTGCAGTCAATTACAGCCTGAAGTCTGGAACGCATAGACATCACCAGACGCTGGGTTTCATCCCTGGTGATGCTCTGCCAGGCCTCTACTGCAACTGTCTTCAGTTCCTGCTTGTTCTTGGGGCATTTTCCCTTCAGTTTTGTCTTCAGCAAGTGAAATGCATGCTCAATCGGATTCAGGTCAGGTGATTGACTTGGCCATTGCATAACATTCCACTTCTTTCCCCTAAAAATCCATCTGCACTGTGAAGCGTCGTCCAATGAGTTCTGAAGCATTTGGCTGAATATGAGCAGATAATATTGCCCGAACACTTCAGAATTCCTGCTGCTTTTGTCAGCAGTCACATCATCAATAAATACAAGAGAACCAGTTCCATTGGCAGCCATACATGCCCACGCCATGACACTACCACCACCATGCTTCACTGATGAGGTGGTATGCTTTGGATCATTAGAAATTTCTTTCCTTCTCCATACTCTTCTCTTCCCATCACTCTGGTACAAGTTGATCTTGGTCTCATCTGTCCATAGGATGTTGTTCCAGAACTGTGAAGGCTTTTTTAGATGTTGTTTGGCAAACTCTAATCTGGCCTTCCTGTTTTTGAGGCTCACCAATGGTTTACATCTTGTGGTGAACCCTCTGTATTCACTCTGGTGAAGTCTACTCTTGATTGTTGACTTTGACACACATACACCTACCTCCTGGAGAGTGTTCTTGATCTGGCCAACTGTTGTGAAGGGTGTTTTCTTCACCAGGGAAAGAATTCTTCAGTCATCCACCACAGTTGTTTTCTGTGGTCTTCCTGGTCTTTTGGTGTTGCTGAGCTCACCGGTGCGTTCTTTCTTTTTAAGGATGTTCCAACCTGTTGATTTGGCCACACCTAATGTTTTTGCTATCTCTCTGATGGGTTGTTTTGTTTTTTCAGCCTAATGATGGCTTGCTTCACTGATAGTGACAGCTCTTTGGATCTCATATTGAGAGTTGACAGCAACAGATTCCAAATGCAAATAGCACACTTGAACTGAACTCTGGACCTTTTATCTGCTAGTTGTAAATGGGATAATGAGGGAATAACACACTTAACCATTACTTTTGGTCCCTTAAAAAGTGGGAGGCACATATACAAACTGTTGTAATTCCTACACCGTTCACCTGATTTGAATGTAAATACCCTCTAATTAAACCTGAAAGTCTGCAGTTAAAGCACATCTTGTTCATTTAATTTCAAATCCGTTTTGGTGGTGTATAGAGCCAAAAAGATTAGAATTGTGTCAATGTCCCAATAGTTATGGACCTGACTGTATTTCCCAAAGACAACCTCTGGATATGACGCTGAGCATGTGCACTCAACTTCTTTGGTCGACCATGGTGAGGCGCTGTTCTGAGTGGAACCTGTCCTGTTAAACTGCTGTATGGTCTTGGCCACCGTGCTGCAGCTCAGTTTCAGGGTCTTGCAACCTTCTTATAGGCTAGGCCATCTTTATGTAGAGCAACAATTCTTTTTTTCAGATCCTCAGAGAGTTCTTTGCCACGAGGTACCATGTTGAAATTCCAGTGACTAGTATGAGAGAGTGAGAGTGATAACACCAAATTTAACACACCTGCTCCCCATTCACACCTGAGACCTTGTAAAACTAACAAGTCACATGACACCGGGGAGGGAAAATGGCTAATTGGGCCCAATTTGGACATTTTTACTTAGGGGTGTACTCACTTTTGTTGCCAGTGGTTTAGACATTATGGCTGTGTGTTGAGTTATTTTGAGGGGACAGCAAATTTACACTGTTATACAAGCTGTACACTCACTACTTTACATTGCAGCAAAGTGTCATTTCTTCAGTGTTGTCACATGAAAAGATAGAATAAAATATTTACAAAAATGTAAGGGGTGAACTCACTTTTGTGAGATACTGTAGGTGGCACTGATGATGAGGCACTGATGGGCACTGATTGGCAGCACTGATGGGCACTGATTGTGGGCACTGATTAGCAGCACTGGTGGGCAAAGTTGGGACCGATGTACTTTTTACAGAAGCCGGTTATCAGCTTTCTTCATCTCTCCTCAAAGGTAAAGGGGCGCTGTGATTGGCCCTTTAACCCAATCTGTTATCAGCCGAGTTCGAAGGACTCTGCATTCACAGACCACACCACCCACGCGCCGCAGGGGGTGCGCAAGCATGGGGGTATGCCGGTGGACATCCTCCTGGCATTGTAAGCCTGTACTGTAGCCAGCTTTCGGCTATAGTGCCGGGCAGGGACTGGTTAAAAGAGGAGTATGGGATTGGTTTTCATTTTTGAATCATACTTACCTAGCTGGATGCTGCATCGGTCCCCCGCCGCCTCTAACAATGAGAAACCAAGCGGACACTGCCAAACGCTCAGTTCTCACAGACTTACTGGCCAGATCACCAGGTGAAAATTGAAGAAAGAAAGCCTAAAAAAAGAAAACAAATGCAGCCATCACATCTAAGAATTGATAAGCTGCAATATAATAAATGTTTAATGTTTAATACCGCTTTAAATCTGAACTTCAGCTAACACTTTATAAGCAGTTACAGAAAACATTATTTTTTCCTTTTGGGATAAAGGTGTTACATAAATAAATAGAAGCCGACCATTATAAGCACCTCTGTCAGTGGTAAATGGTTTGTCTTAACCCTCTAACTGACACTTTTGCTTGACAGCTTGGTCTGTTAAAGGAAGTTGAAAAAGAACAGACCCCTTCCCAACTTGCACATCATAACCCATCTTTTTCTGGGAGATTCTAACTGCTGTCTGTGCTGACCCAGTTCTTCCCCCACTCACCTCACCTCCCTACATAACCTTTTATTTAGCTTCCAGGAGCAGTGTAAAGGGGAACACTATTGAGCAGTGGCGGCCAACTTAATTGGTATAAGGGTCTCAGGTGTGGCCCCCTGATATCACCAGTAAATGTAACACTAGAGAAAACGGTCACAAAAGAGATGGTCAGAGACTATGGGCATGGTACAAGAGATGTGCAAACAGTCCGCCACAATTAGGTGCTGCTGTGTAGGGTGAAAAAAGAAGGCCCTCTGGGGGGGATCATTCAAAAAATACATAACCACGAAAAGGGGAGTGAGACTTGAAAGCTGGGAAGACCAAATGTGCAAATGTCCCGATGTGCAGTAAGTAATATTAACAGTTCATCATAATGTCCATGTTATAAAGTGTTATGGTCAAAGAAGTGATGAGGGTGGTGGACTCCCTCAGTACAATCAGTCACCTTCCAAAGAAAAGGCTTACCAGATGGAGGATATATTCAGGCACTAATATATACATAGGATCCGGACCCCTGGACAGGAAGGGACGAAGGTCACACAATCCTAGATACCCTCGGAGCCTTGTAGGGATGAATGGTCCTCACACGGAGCCTAATAGGGATGAATGGTCCTCCTGCAGTCTGGTGCGGGGGTGTTTTTCGTCAAAAATCCAACGACCAAGGATACTCAGGAAGGTGGATGTAAGTTTAAGGAGAGAAAAGAAGACTCTCCATAGTGTAAAAACCTCTCTTATGAGGTAAAGGTTTATTGATATTATTGACATAAGAAGAAAGGATCCATAAGTTCATAAAAAATTCATAAAAGATACATAAAAGATCGCAGCAATCTGGGGTCAGCAACACCCGACGCGTTTCGTCTCAACAGAAGACGTCTGCTCGCCCGCCCCTCTCTCTCCGAGTCCGCTCCCTTGTTATGCAGAGCCGCCCGCTCGCGGCTCTATGAAGCCACTCGCTGGCGGCTTAGAGGTGACATCGCCTGCCCCTCTCTCTCTCCAAGCCCGCTCCAATCTTCCACAGAGCCGCCCGCTCGCGGCTCTATCAAGCCGCTTGCTGGGGCTTAGGTTGACACCGCCATGAGGGGCCCTTGGTGAGGCTCGGGGCTGAAGCCCTGATAGCCACCCCTTAGTGACACCCCTGGCTACAAGAGAACCTCAGAAACAAAAGGCATGCTACAAGAGATGGTCGGAGATTATGGGCATGGTATAAGAGATGGTCAGAGACTATGGGTATAGTACAAAAGATGGTCAGAGACAACAGGTATGCTACAAGAGATTATTGGCATGGTACAAGAGATGGTCAAAGACCATGGGCATGCTACAAGAGATGGTCAAAGACAACAGACATGATGCAGGACATGGTCAGAGACTACGAACATGCTATAACAGGTGTCAGAAACTTTGGCCATGCTTCAGGAGATGGTTCAGGAGGTAGAGTTCACTGCTATTACAGCCCTTTTTTTGTAATCAGTGCCTCCACATTGGTGTTCACTTCAGCCCACTTAAAAATGTCTTGTACTACATTTAACACTGTTCTAGCAAGGTCTATTATAAAAGACCATAGAAGAAGCCTGGTTGGCTAAAAGTTTACCTTTCATCATTAGGTGAACCTCCTGGTGGCCTGGTTGGCTAAAGGTTGACTTCTCACAGCATTATGTTACCTTCCCGATGGCCTGGTTGTCTGAAGGCTGACCTCTCACAGGATTACGTGAACCTACCGATGACCTGGTTGGCTGAAGGTTGACCTCTCACAGGATTATGTGAGACTCCTGATGGCCTGGTTGCCTGCAGGCTGGCCTCTCACAGGATTACGTGAACCTCTTGATGTCTGCTTGGCTGAAGGTTGACCTCTCACAGGATTATGTAAACCTCCTCATAGCCTGGATGACTGTGGGTGACCTCTCACAGGATTACATGCACCTCCTGATGACCTGGTTGGCTGAAGGTTAACCTCTCACAGGATTATGTGAATCTCCCGATGGCCTGGTTGGCTGAAGGTTAACCTCTCACAGGATTATGTCAACCTCCTGATAGCCTGGTTGACAGAAGCTGACCTCTCACAGGATTACATGCACCTCTTGATGACCTGGTTGGCTAAAGGTTGACCTCTCTCGTGAATATGTGAACCTCCTGATGGCCCAGTTGGCTTAAGTTTGGCCCCTCACAGGATTATATGAGCCTCATTGTTGGCCTGGTTGGCTGACGGTTCACCTTTCACATGAATATGTGAACCTACCGATGGACTGGTTGGCTGAAGGTTGGCCTCTCACAGGATTATGTGAACCTCCTGATGGCCTGGTTGGCTGAAGGCTAAACTCTCACAGGATTATGTAAGCCTCCTGATGGCCTGGTTGGCTGAAGGTTCACCTTTCACATGAATATGTGAACCTCCCGATGGCCTGCTTTGACTGAAGGTTGACCCTTCACAGGATTATATGAGCCTCCTGATGGTCTGGTTGGCTGATGGTTGACCTCTCACAGGATTATGTGAACCTGCTGATGGCCTGGCTGGCTGTATCTTGGCCAAGCTCTTAACTAATTGGATTTAGGTTAGTCTAGCTCATAGAGAATACTAATGCAGAAATAAAAAATACCATTTGTCCTATACCTGAAAAAATATAATGGCCTGACTGCTAGCCATTCTACTATTGTAAAGTTCCTCTGTCCAGATTTCATCATCATGTTTTTTAATAAGTGGACAAAATGTTTAATTTAGAATGGATAAAGCTCAGGAGAACCCCTACAATGCTGAGTGAAGGCCAAGAAACACAAAACATTATATTAATCTTGTAATTTCCCATACCCACAAACACCAAACACACAATCCTTGCCAAAGGGCAGACTAACTCCTTATTTGTTAATAATTATTCATATGTTTTTTGGCTATTATAAGATTTGATCTGCCTCCTACAGTTTTTACCAGTAATGTGAACACAAATATTTCCCCTCTACCTGAAAGGGCTTGTTGCTTTCCTAATGCACCAATACATAATACTGCTTCTCCTATTTGTTAAAACCATGTGTGCTGTTAAAGTGAACCTTACAATAACTTTATACGTCTAAATAAATACATTACTGACACTTTACAATTTATAAAAAACAGTATCATTTTCAGAAAAGCTCTACCTTTTAGCACAAAGTTACATAGTTACATATAGTTACATAGTTACATAGTTAGTCAGGTTGAAAAAAGACACAAGTCCATCCAGTTCAACCAAAAAAAAATAATAGAAAATGTATATATAACCATACAATCCCATATATAATCCTTCATCCACAGTTGATCCAGAGGAAGGCAAAAAATCCCAGCAAAGCCAACGATCCAATTTGCTATAGCAGGGGGGATTCCTTCCTGATCCCCCGAGAGGCAATCGGATTCACCCACTTTACCTAAAAATATTCGTACCCAGTTATATTATTTACATTAAGGAAAGAATCCAGGCCTTTTTTAAAGCAATATACTAAACTGGCCAAAACCACCTCTGGGGGGAGTCCATTCCACATTTTCACAGCTCTAACTGTGAAGAAACCTTTCCGTATTTGGAGATGAAATCTTTTTTCCTCTAGACGTAAAGAGTGCCCCCTTGTCCTTTGTGATGACCTTAAAGTAAATAACTCGACACCAAGTTCACTATATGGAACACTTATATACTTGTACATGTTGATCATATCCCCCCTTAATCTCCTCTTCCCAAGTGAGAATAAATTCAGATCCTCTAATCTTTCCTCATTGCTGAGCTCCTCCATGCCCCTTATTAGTTTGGTTGCCCTTCTCTGCACTTTCTCCAGTTTCCCGATAAAGTCTTTCTTGTTTGTTAAGGCTCAATGTTTTTTGCCTTCATACGGATGCATAAAAGTGAAAAACCTTCTCTGTGTAGCAGCCCTTCAGCCCCCCCAGTACTTACCTGAGCCTTATCTTTCTCCAGCTCTGTGCATGAGAGCCTCAGCTCTCCAGAGACTCTCCCTCCTCATTCACTAAGACAGGAGTAGGAGCCATTGGCTCCCTCTGCTGTCAACCACAGCCAGTAAGCCAATGTGGAGAGAGAGGGGCAGGGCCGAGCTGCAGCGCTGTGTGTGAATGGACATGCAAAGTTGTGGCTTGGGAGCAGAGTGGATAAAAATCTATGATTTAAGAAAAAAGAAAACGGATTTATTTTATTGTTTTATTAAATCAATTTGTTTTGAGTTTTATCAAATTTATTTTAATAAAATGCTTTTGGAATAAAACATCTATCTAAAGATAGTTTTCTATTTAGTGTACAGTAATAATTTAGTTTATTCAGCATGAAATGGAGCTTAGTTATGTAGCATGAGGCTGTATATTCTGCAATATTTACATTTTTGGTAAACTCATTCAATGAATCCAAGCTCTGCAAGCTGAGATAGCATGCACTGCACTGATGCATTCACACAATGTCACAGTAACCATGAGATAAAACAAAGTTCAGGAATATTCCTTTATCCCATTGTTTTGCAAATCTATGTACACTACAAATTGTATGATTGAATCGGTTCTGATATCACTGTTTTACTAACCTGACGGCTCATTATTCTAAATAGGAAACCTTCATTTTGTGTGCAAATATTAAAGATTCTAACTACCAACAAGAATAAGTCCTTACATTTAAAGAGCACCTGTCATTTCAGATCCATCATGGCAGCGCCTGTTAGCGGACATCCACTCACCTGCTGCCGCCCCATCCCTCACCTTGTTGTGTCACTGCTGCATCACCAGCCATCCCATTAAAGTGAATGAGACTGTCGGTGAGCCAACAGCGGGTCAGAGGAGGAGCCACCGCGGGACAGAGATGACAGGTGCTCTTTAAAAATTATGATTTCAATTTAATTGATTTAAATCAAATCCACCCTGCTTGGGAGCAAGCCTCCTTTGGGTGCTCCCATTGCAAGCCGCTTGCTCTGGGGTCACTTGTCAGGACTCAGGAGGGAGGGACCAGGAGGGGCCAGAGAAGAGGAGGATCTGGGCTGCTCTGTGCAAAACAATTACACAGAGCAGGTAAGTAGAACATGTTTTTTTTTTTTTTTTACTTTAAAGAGGAGCTCCAGGCTCCTTCAGAAGAAAACTAAAAGTCAGCAGCTACAAATGCTGTACAAATACTGTAGCTGCTGACTTTTAATATTAGGACACTTACCTGTCCACAAAGTCAGCGGAGTCTTCTTTACACGAGCCGATGTTTCAATCTGCTTCACAGTCAGCTCCCCTACTGAGAATGCACAAAGTTTGCAGTGGCAAGATCAGCCGGAAGTAGGAGCGGGTACAAGTCAAAACCAGGTACCCCCCCAAAAAAAGGTGCCTAATGTGGCAGTAGAGGGGGGGGGGAGGCAAACAAGCGGAGCTTCCCCTTTTGGGTGGAGCTCCACTTTAATATCACTACTCCAGTCTAGTGATTTTGTCTAGGCTGATATGATGTCATTAGCCTTCTGCAGGAGTAGCTTCTCCTCTGTCATCTTTAACCCAGTGATCAATCGGACTGTACATTATAATTTTGCAAGACACAGGGCTTCAGCAGGGGCTGATCTGTGTCAGACCTTTGTGAACACACCCAAGAACTGCCTAGACATTAGGTTTTGCATTATTTTCTCCTTTCTGAGTCAGTATCTCAGTCCAAGACTCTGGATGCTGCCTGAACAAAAATGGTACTGTTGTTGGATCGGCTGTGGCAGGAGGGGAGGGGGGCAGGTTGGACCTCATAAATAGAAAAGCACTAATAAACATGGGAGGTTGTCTTCAATGACTAGATCTCTAGTCAAGCAAACCCTGTGCAGACAGGTGTTGGGCTACAGCAATATGGAGAAAGAGATTTTGCCTTTCATTCTTCTCTCCCTCTACTAAGATACTGATGTATGCTGCACCATTCTCCTCCGGCCAGCAGGGGGAGAGCTAAAGCCAAGCAAGCTCACAGACTTCTATGTAGAACGCTGAGAATCCTGGGAGTTGTAGTTTGAGGCGGTAGCCATATAATGGGTCGGATAGACTTCTCACACTACAGATCCCTGTAGGCACTGTGCAGCAAGAGGAGTGGAGAGATGATTTTCATTAAACTGCCCAGGAAAGTTCTTCCTGTTGGCATTGAGGGAGTTATAGAAAGAGCACCTCTGTCTGGGTACTTGCCTGCCAGCAGGAGACCATACTAGCAGAGATCCAAGCCTGAGACTGGGAGTGAGGACACCCGGGGGCAGCGCAGCACCACCCACATCACAGTTCCTGTGCCGCTGCCTCAGGGAGACTGGAGCCCCACTCACCCTCTGCTTAGGGTGACTACAGTACCAAACTGCCATTCAGGGACCCCCCCCCTCCCTCCCAAAAATCAGCTTGTGCTGTACAGAATCACAGCACAGCCGGGGCGGCGGGGGTGCGCTATACCCAGGAGCACCGATCACACCCCCAAAAAAGGCTGCTGCATCGTGGACACTGTAGAGTGCTTCTGACAGTTGATAGTGAAACGTCTTTCAGGCCTTTTAACCATTTGCCCCTCAGCTGTGACCACCCTTAGATCAACAACAACTGTGTCACCTTTATTAATGCCCCCTCAGTTCCCTGTGTCACCTTTATTAATGCCCCATCAGTTCCCTGTGTCACCTTTATTAATGCCCCATCAGTTCCCTGTGTCACCTTCATTACTGTCCCCTCAGTTCCCTGTGTCACCTTTATTAATGCTCCATCAGTTCCCTGTGTCACCTTCATTACTGTCCCCTCAGTTACTGTGTCACCTTTATTAATGCCCCCTCAGTTCCCTATGTCACCTTCATTACTGTCCTCTCAGTTCCCTGTGTCACCTTCATTACTGTCCCCTCAGTTCCCTGTGTCACCTTCATTACTGTCCCCTCTGTTTCCTGTGTCACCTTCATTACTGTCCTCTCAGTTCCCTGTGTCACCTTCATTACTGTCCCCTCAGTTCCCTGTGTCACCTTCATTACTGTCCCCTCAGTTCCCTGTGTCACCTTCATTACTGTCCCCTCAGTTCCCTGTGTCACCTTCATTACTGTCCCCTTAGTTCCCTGTGTCACCTTCATTACTGTCCCCTCAGTTCCCTGTGTCACCTTCATTACTGTCCCCTCAGTTCCCTGTGTCACCTTCATTACTGTCCCCTCAGTCCCCCGTGTCACCTTCATTACTGTCCCCTCAGGTCCCTGTGTCACCTTCATTACTGTCCCCTACCTGGTGAGTGGTGAGGTCCCTCAGTCAGGCGTAGCCGGGAGGAGGAGAGGTCGGGCAGCCGATCTGAGCGGTGCAGCAGCCAGAAGCACACAGAAGACGACATCAGCCAGTCCCTGCTACAAGTCGCACTCCCTCCCTCTGCATGCCGCCGGGCGCAGGAGTTGGATCAGAGAAGGAGGAGGTGGGCCGGTGGGTGGAGACTCACTGAAGCTAAGCAGCATTAGGCGCGGGCCTCGCTCAGCCTCACTCGGGGTCTGTGTGTGATAACATTGGTTGCTAGACGCTAGGCGGAGCAACCTTAGAAACCAGTTCCAGCAATATATCTGGTAGGGTGGCTGTGTCCTCTATTTCATTCCGAGACACTGTATTGTACCGGAATTAGGGTTCCCAAAACCCAGGACAGACATGCCAATTGCAGGACCGTCCCGGGCAATCCGGGACATGTGAGCACCCTACTTCTGCTTCTCACCGCTGATCACGGGTGGCTTTTACTTCTACAGCGAGTGGTCACTGCAGTATTCCTGGTGACTGGTGAGAGGGCTATTCGCCCAGTATTGATACTGCTAGCAAGACTGAGCCACTGGGAGCAGGGCACCAAGTGTACCCAATCCATACCACACCTAGACTGCACCTATACCAACCCTATACTGCATTATACCAAACTTGCGCTGAGACTATACCGTACCTATACTGTTTGAAAGTTAACTGGGACTGTCTTTAAGTGCACAGATGCTGTTAAAGGGCCCCAACGATAGGTGGCAGAAGAACATTTCAAATGACTTCCCCTCAGTGATTGTCAGTCAAAGTATTCTGAAAACTGAAAAAAAAATGGTTTAGTAATGAAGGGATATTACAGGCTGGCACTTAAGTAGTTAATGTCAACTATCTGTGTTTCCGTATGACAAGGACCAGAGCACTTTTTGCGATTTGACACTGCGTTGCTTTAACTGACAATTGCGCGGTCATGCGACGTTGTACCCAAACAAAATTGGCGTCCCTTTTTCCCACAAATAAAGCTTTCTTTTGGTGGTATTTGATCCCCTCTGCGTCATTTCTGATCACCGCTATAAACAAAAAAAGAGCGACAATTTTGCTAAAAACCCAATATTTCAAAGGGCTCTTTCACACAAGCGCAGCCTGTTTTGACAGGGTCCGCTGCTCAGCGGGGATCCATCCGTTGATCCCCGCTGAGCCGATGGATGACAGGACAGTCTCTGCACTCCGTGCAGAAACAGACCTGTCAGAGCTCCATTCTCCTCTATGGAGGATCGGATGAACATGGACCGTCTGTCCGTGTTCATCCGATCCGATCCGCCAGACGGATGGAAAATAGGGTTTCCATCCATCTGTTTTTAGCGGTTCGGAGCGGATTGGATGTCAGCGGACATGTCACCGCTGACATCCGTCACTCCATAGAGAGCAATGGAGCGTCCCTTCGGGACGCTGGTGTGAAAGGACCCTTACTTTTTGCTAAAATACATATCCAAAAAAAATATATAAAAAAACTAATTGATTCATCGGTTTTGGCCGATTTATATTCTTCTACATATTTGTGGTTAAAAAAAAAATTGCAATCAGCGTTTATTGATTGGTTTGCGCAAAAGTTGCCGTGTTTACAAACCATGGAATTAATTTATGGTGTTTTTTACTTTTTAATTTTTTTTTACTAGTAGTAATGGCAGTGATCTGCGATTTTTAGCGGTACTGCGATATTGCGGCGGACATGTCGGACATTTTTGACACTTTTTTTGGGACCAATGACATTTATACAGCGATCAGAAATTTAAATATCCACTGATTACTGTATAAATGTCATTGGCAGTGAAGGGGTTAACTGTGTTCCCTGGGCGTGTTCTAACTGTAGGGGGGCTGGGCTACCAGGGGCATAAGAGATCTAACTGATGCCAGTGACAGGGATCAGTAGATATCTTACATGCCCACTGACAGAGCGGGGAACTGCCATGTTTACATCGGCAGTTCCTCGCTTTTCTGCTCTAACAGACGATCGCGGGTCGCCGGCGGACATTGAGTCTGCCCGACACGCGGCCCTGTTTATAGACGTCGATTTAGACGGCCAACTTGCAGCAGTAAATATACGCAATGCCACCGTTAAGTGGTTAAGGGAGGAGTATTAGTTGGCATCTCGTTTTCTTTTTTTTAAATAACAGGTTCACTTTAACTCCTTCACGCCGACCGTATGGAAATATTCGGCCTCAGCTTGAAGGGGTTGTACCGGGGTGATGCATGCAGCTACAGGCATCACCCCAGTACCGTTTTTTAGAGCAGTTGGTTTTCCTGTAATAACAATCAATGCAGCTAGCAGCCACTCAACTGTTATGCCAAGAAGCAGTAGGTGGCGTCGCCCCGCCCTCCCACCGCATTCTGCAGCTCGCTTGGGCTCTCCCATCCCACCGGGAGGCCTGAGTACCAGCCGGCATGTTCCTTGGCTGGCCGGAGGCCCGAACAAAGCTGGAATCCGCTACGATGGGGTATCGGATCTAGTAACCTGGAAGCGATATCATGACATCACTTCCGATTTACTGAAGACTTAAAGGCGCCAAATTTAACACAATGGCGGCATTCAAAACTGACAAACTTGGCATTTTGAATGCTTTTAGGCCTCATACACACGGACGTTTTTTGACGCCGACGTTTTCTGGCGTTTTTTACAGCTCTCCATATTTGTCAATGGTCCCATAAAAACGCCGACGTTTTTGAGCTGTAGATGGCGTCGGCGTTAGTGAGCTGAAACTAGAACCCACGGCCATCGCATTCTGAGGCTGTAACGTTTTGGCATTTTTTGACGCCGCAAAACGCCAACTAACGCCAACTAATATTGTACCATCGTTAACCGGCGTTTTTTGACGCTGACATTTTTAGGTTGAAAAATAGCAGAGGGATGATTTTTTTTTAAAAAACGCCTATTGACGCCGACGCTCACTAACGCCGATGCATAACGTCGAAAAACGCTGATTTTTTTTCCTTGACGTCGGGCCCAACATTTTGTTTATTTTTTAAGAAACGTCCGTGTGTATGAGGCCTTAAGTGCAAAGGAGGGATCTGGTGTCTTATAAATCTCAGATCCCTCCATGAAGAGTACAGGTCACTGCCTTTTATGTCACAAGGGATGTTTACATTCCTTGTGACAACAATATAAAAATGATCAGAATTTATTTTTAAAGGAACAGTGTAAAAATAAAATAAATAAGAAGAATAAAAAAAAATTAAAGCGCCCCGTCCCTCTGTGCTTGCACGCAGAAGCCAACGCATACGTAAGTTGCGCCCACAAATGTAAACAGTGTTCAAACCACACGTGAGGTATCGCCACGATCACCAGAGTGAGAGCAATAATTCTAGCGCTAGACCTCCTCTGTAACTCTAAACATGTAACCTGTAGAAAATTGTAAATCGTCGCCTATGGAAAATTTTAAGTACCGTAGTTTGTCGCCATTCCACGAGTGTGCGCAATTTTAAAGCATGACATGTTAGGTATCTATTTACTCGGCATAACATCATCTTTCACAATATACAAACAAATCGGGCTAACTTTACTATTTTGGTTTTCTTTTAAGTTGGGATTTTTTTTCGCAGAGAATAGGTGCAGGAACTCCTCCCTTCCGAGTCGCCCCTTGACTCCGCCCCCTACTCATCTCCAAGCACCGTTCCTTGTTTCCACCCCTTACTCGCCTCCCAGTACTGCCCCTTTTAGAGAATACAGAACCAAGTATTATTTTGTGGTGCTTATTTTTGTATGGAGTTTGTTAATGATAGCAAGAAAGGCAGTAAAATAGATCTGGACACCCCAGCAACAATAGATCCACCCCAGCAACAAGGGACCCCCAACAGCCAGCATCAGTAGACCTTCCAACAGCCAGCAACATTAGACCCCTACCTCAAAAATAGACCCCTCCCAGCAATGATTGACCCCCCCCCAGCAGTATTATACCCACCCCCAGTCACAATAGATCACAAGCAACAGAAGACCTCCCCAGCAACATTAGACCCCTACCTCAACAATAGATCCCTCTCAGCAATGATTGACCCCCAAAGCAGTATTAGACCCACCCCAGACCCAATAGATCCCTCACAAGCAAAAGAAGACCTACCCAGCAACATCAGACCCCTACCTCAACAATAGATCCCTCCCAGCAATGATTGACCTCAAAA
>BLSH010384004.1:1690181-1700650 GCA_018402905.1 Glandirana rugosa | reverse complement strand
CCCCCCAGCAGTATTATACCCACCCCCAGTCACAATAGATCACAAGCAACAGAAGACCTCCCCAGCAACATTAGACCCCTACCTCAACAATAGATCCCTCTCAGCAATGATTGACCCCCAAAGCAGTATTAGACCCACCCCAGACCCAATAGATCCCTCACAAGCAAAAGAAGACCTACCCAGCAACAATAGACCCCTACCTCAACAATAGATCCCTCCCAGCAATGATTGACCCCTCCCCAGCAGTATAAGACCCACCCCCAGCCACAATAGATCCCTCACAAGCAACAGAAGACCTCCCCAGCAACAGAAGACCTCCCCAGCAACAATAGACCCCTACCTCAACAATAGATCCCTCCCAGCAGTGATTGACCCCCCTCCAGCAGTATTAGACCCACCCCCAGCCACAATAGATCCCTCACAAGCAATAGACCCCTTGCTCTGCAAAAACAGATCCCCTCCAGCAACAATAGATTTTCCAGCATCAATAGACCCTCCAGCTTACCCCAGCCCCTCTTGCCATTACATTCAGTTCTGGAGGTGCCGGAACTTCCCGCTGAAAAAAAGTCCTGCTTTTAATTCATGAATGTGTTTTGTTTTTTTTTTAAAATATGTTTGAAAGACCGCTGCGAAAATACCGTGTGACATAAAATGTTGGAACGACCGCCATTTTATTCTCTGGGGTCTCTGCTAAAATGATATATATAAATAAATGTTTGGGGTTTCTATGTAATTTTCTAGCAAAAAAATATGGATTCTAACTTGTAAGCAAAAAATGTCAGAAAAGGGCTTAGGCATGAAGGGGTTAAGTTGAATAATAATAATATTATTAATAATAATGATAATTTTAATGTTATTATTATCATTATTATTATTATATTCTTTACACTGTCATAATCTCACTTTTTAGTTTTTCTTTAATACGCACAGTTTGGGGTTCATCAGACCTCACTATCATCACACAGACACCTTGCAGTAACTGCTTTATGGGACTTAGTTGGCCTCTTGTTTTTTGGGGGTTTTTTTAATAACAGGTTCCCTTTAAATTGGATAATAATAATTATTATTATTACTATTACTATTATTATATTCTTTACACTTTCATAATCTTACTCTCTAGCATTTGTTTAACCACTTCCTTACTGGGCACTTAAACCCCCCTCCTGCCCAGACCAATTTTTGGCTTTCAACGCTGTCACATTTTGAATGACAATTGCGCGGTCGTGCGACGTTGTGCCCAAACAAAATTTATATCATTTTTTTCCCACAAATAGAGCTTTCTTTTGGTGGTATTTGATCATCTCTGCATCATTTCTGATCGCTGCTATAAACAAACAAAGAGCGATGATTTTGAAAAAAAAACAATATTTTTTCCTTTTTGCTATAATAAATATCAAAAAAAAAAAAAAAAATTATTCAACAGTTATTGCCGATATATATTCTTCTACATATTTTTGGTAAAAAAAAATTGCAGTTGGCGTATATTGATTGGTTTGCGCAAAAGTTATCGCGTCTACAAACTGTGGGAATTTATTTATGGAGTTTTTATTTATTTATTTTTTACTAGTAATGGCAGCGATCTGCGATTTTTATCGGGACTGCGATATTGGGGCGGACATGTCGGACATTTTTGACACTTTCTTGGGATCAATGACATTTATACAGCGATCAGAAATTTAAATGTCCACTGATTACTGTGTAAATGTCATTGGCAAAAAAGGGGTTAACCAGCAGGGGGCAGTGAAGGGGTTAACAATGTTCCCTGGGTGTGTTCTAACTGTGGGGGGGCGGGGCTGGCCGGGACATAACAGATCTAACTGATCCCAGTGACAGGGATCAGTAGATCTGCTATGTCCCCTGTCACAGAACTGAGAACCGCCATGTTTACAACGGCGGTCCCCGTTCTGCAGGTCTGACAGGGGATCGCGGGTCTCAGGTGGACATCGAGTCCGCCCGACCCCCGGGCATGCCCACGCAGCGTGCGGCGGGCGCATGTGCGCGCCGCCTGTGAGTGCGCGCCAGGAGCGTGCACATGGCCAGGACTCCCACCCGGAAATTCAGATCCGCGCTGGAGCCGTACTTTGGCTATAGTGCGGATCTGAACGGGTTAATACAAGTTATATTTTTTCCACTTAGACTAATAGCTTTAGGTCTTATGCACACGGACACAAAATTAATGCAGCTTTCAGGTGCGTTTTGCGGTATTTTTTTTTTCTTACACTTCTGAATGCATCTGCATGTTAGCTAATGTGCCCATGCATGTGCGGGTGTTTAGCACATTTATATGCGCAGCATTTCAGGGGTGGGAAAACATGGCCCAGTCATGCGTTGAGTCATGTGCAAACGCCCATAAACACTCCTAAACACACACAAGCGTGCATAAATGTGCACTTGCATGTTAATTTATTCTAGTGATTAGAATAAATGAATATTCTAGCCAAGTGGTCTCCAAACTGTGGCCCAGGGGGCCAAATGCGGCCCTTTGCTTACTTTTATCCGGCCTTTGGGGCACTATTTCATTCATTCATTGATAGCAACAATGGGACATAATCCCCCGCCCCCCCCCCCTCGACATCAATGAGGGGACACAATTCCTCTTAGCCTGAGTTCACACATATGTGAACACAGACACCGCATGTGATTCGCACCCATACTGGTGTGTCGATCGTCTGTGCAATGTGAGTTAAGCCTTACAGTTTGTATGGCTGAACTCGCATTGGATTCGCACAAAAAAGGTGCGGGGACCTTTTTTTTGGAATTGGATCGCAGGGGTGTTCTCACCCGTTCCTGTCCGAATCCGATCCGATTCCTGTCCGAATACATCATTCACACTGCGATCTGTGAACTGATCTGGGGGTGTCATTAACTTTGTATTGACACCCGCAGCGGTTCCCGGGGGGCAGTGTGAACTGCCTGCGGGGGAGATGAGATACAGGAACTGCCACTGGAATCCCGCATCGCTACAATGTGAACCCAGGCTCAAAGTAATACTAAGGCCTCATACACACAGACGTTTTTTGATGCCTGCGTTTTCTGGCATTTTTTGCAGCTCTCCATGTTAGTCAATGGCCCCCGACGTTTTTTAGCTGTAGATGGCGTCGGCGTTAGTGAGCTGAAACTAGAACCCACGGCCAGGGCGTTCTGAGGCTGTAACGTTTTGGCGTTTTTTTGACGCAGACGCCATAAAACGCTCACTAACGCCAACTAATGCCGTACCAGTGTTAACCGGTGTTTTTTGACGCCGACATTTTTAGGTTGAAAAATAGCAGAGGGATGATTTTTTTTAAAAAAACGCCTATTGACGCCGACGCTCACTAACGCCGAGGCATAACGCCAAAAAACGCAGATTTTTTTTTTTTCCTTGACGCCGGGCCCGACGTTTTGTTTATTTTTTAAGAAACATCCGTGTGTATGAGGCCTTAAATCTCTGAGGGTTTTTTAGTTTAAAAATAACAAACATGTTATACATACCTGATTTTGCACAGAGAAGCTTGGCTACTCGCCTGCGCTCTTGGCCCCTCCCTCCTACCGAGAGCCCCCATAATAAGCAGCTTGCTATGGGGGCACCCGAGCCACTGCTCTGTGTGTCCATTAAGACACAGAGCCAAAGCTTGGCCCCACCCTTTCTCTCTCCTCATTGGTGCACTAACTTTGATTGACAGCAGTGGGAGCCACTGGCGTCCGCTGTCTCAGCCAATGAGGAGGGAGCCGAGTCTCTCGCATAACATCACTGGATCCAGTTGGGGCTCAGGTAAGAATTAGGGGGAGCTGCTGCACACAGAGGGTTTTTTTTATCTTAATGCATAGAATGCATTGAGATTAAAAAAAAAAACTTCTGACTTTAGAACCACTTTAATGACATCAACAATGGGGCATCATTTCTCCCAGTGACACCAACAATTGGCACAATTCCTCCCAATGATACCAATGAAGGGGCACAATTCCTTTCAATGACACCAACAATGGAGCATAATTTCTCCAAGTGACACCAACAATGGGCACAATTCCTCCCAATGACACCAACGATGGAGCATAATTTCTCCCAGTGACACCAACAATGGGGGCCAATGACACCAATGCTGGGGCACAATTCCTTCCAATGACACCAATGATGGGGCATAATTTCTCCAAGTGACACCAACAATTACCCCGTGGGTCCCTGAAGGATTCTCATCATAACGAGCTCCTTGGGGGAGAGCCACACACGCATAAATGCTCCTAAGCGCAATTAGAGGCATTTTCTCTGCCAACTTATGGCAGCAAGTATGCCTCTAAACTTCATTTGCCTAATATCTTCTATCTGCAGAAGAATACTTGCACTGATGGTGTTCCTCAGTCACTCCTCAGATCAGGGGCATACCGATAGGGGTTGCAACCGGGCCCCATGCTCCAGGGATCCCGTGTGCCTCCCTTGTACACCTGGATAGGAGGGATAGAGGGGGCAACATTTAAAGGAGTCATTCTCCTCCATTTTCCTCCTAATGCAGGAGATTGGTTCCTCTATATGCTGCCCCTGCTGCCCCTCCTATCCATTTTACTTGTCTTCTGCTGTTCCCAGGGCCCCTGTGTGCTTCCCTGGTCCCCCCACAGAGCTGCTGTCTTCCCTCCTCCTCTCTCCTGCCAGCTGAAGTAGAAGATGTGTGATGATGGAGAGATGGGAACGGGTCGGCAAATTTGCCATTTACCGGCTCCTTCCTTTTCTGAATGGACAGAGTCAGTGATTGGTACCAATTGGTTCATTCATAATTGAGGCATAGTAAACTGTTTTTACTATACTTTTGTTTCTGAATGAATGGGAGGCTCGGTGCACAACTATTCCTGTCCATTCTTTCTGTGCAGCTGAGGTTACACAGATGGAGATTGAGAGCTGAGGTTTGTTTAGACCCCCTGATATCTCATCAAAGTAGGGTTGCCACCTGTCCGGGATTCACCCGGACAGTTCGGGTTTGGAATCATGTGCCCGGGTTTCAGGCCTCCATTATTCAGACCAGACTATAGCTTCTCAGCAGGGCTGCAGTTGTGTAAGCCAAGAGTGTCTGCTACACTCTATTTCACATTGCCCAAAGCCAGAACTAATACCCCCCCCCCCACACACACACAGATGGGAGAGGAGAGAGGGCTCGATCTACTCCTCTTCCTCCCGCCCCTACCCCTCTGTGTCTGCCCACACTCCAATCCCCAGCACTGTGTCTCAGAAAAGAAAACTGGGGACTGGAAGGCCACAGTGTTTTCCCCCTTATATCAGAGTCCACTTCATACATCAGAGTTCTCAGTGCCCCCCCCCCCCCAAATCAGGGCTCCCAGAGCATCTCTTATGTTAGAGTCCCCAGAGTTCTCCCTTACATCAGAGTCTGCCGAGTCCCCCTTTACAGCATAAGGGAACGCTGCAAGTTCAGATATAAAGGGGCACTCTTGTGATTAACTTCACATGGTTAGAAATGTTATTTAATTGCAAAATATATGTATAGTTTATACTATAAAAAAAATTGCTGTGCGCCGCTAAAGTGTTCGGGTTTGACTTGAAGAAAAGGTGGCAACCCTACATCAAAGCCCCCGCAACAGAGCTCCTAAAAAAATTGTAAAAATAACATTGTAAAATAAATAAAATGAAATGGTAAAAAAATAATAAAATTAAATTAAAAACGAAAAACTAGTGACACCAGTGAGGGAACTATCAGGATTGCAAAGGTTGATATTGTGACCGGGCCCTGGCATTTCACCACCATGGGGAGGCCTGAAGATGGCAGAAAGGGGGCCGCTGCAGAACTTGTGAAAGGTCGCCGCTGTGGTACCGTAATAAAGAGGGCCGCGATGGGAGTAAAGGGCCCCAGGATCAGTGGGAAGAGGGAAGGGCCCTGGCCAGGGGTCAGGGGGGCCCTTCATAATTTCTTGCACCGGGGCCCTGAAGGTTCTAGTTACACCTCTGCCTCCGATCATATCAGTGGGTACAATGTATGCAGTGCCTCCATAATGGAGCTGCAGTCAGGGCGGTATGTGTGAGTGATGGAGTGAAGGAGATGAGCTGTATACAGAAGATGTAAGGCTCCTATATGTGTGATCTGCACCAGCAATATTCTTACACTTTCTAAGATTCCATCCACTTTACATTTCCCAGCTGGTGTGATAAGAAAGCAGGTGGAGGATTCAGGCCCCATGCACACAGAGGATTTGCCCAGCATTCCTAAATACACATGTACATGTCTGTTTCATTCTGAATCTAAATTTGGACAATTTTTTTTGTTATTCAGAGATTCGGATGTATCTGGATTTCCAAATTACAATGGCAACGTATTCAACGAATCCAAAAATAATGAAACAAAATTTCGTCTGAAATTTGAATCAACTTTGAAAACATGAATAGATTAGAAAAGAATGAAAAATAATAGAATGGAATAGAAAATAATAGATTTGATTAGAAGAAAGAAGAATAGAGTAAAACAAAATAGAATAAAAAATAAAAGAATAGAATAGGAAATAAAGGAATACAATAGAAAATAAAGGAATAGAGTAGAATAAAAATGAATAGAATATAATATGCAAGAATAGATTAGAATAGAAAATAATAGAGTAAAAGAGAATAGAATAAATAGAATAGAAAATAAAGGAATGGGATATAAAATAGAATAATCAAAAATTAAATAATAGGATAGAAAAGAATAGAGTAAAAAAATAACAGAATGGAATCAAATAGAGTAGAAAATAAGTGAATAGAATAGAAAACAAAATAATAGAAACTAATATAGTAAAAAAGAATATAATAAAAAATAAGTGAAAAGAATAGAAAATAAAAGAACAGAATAGAAAAAGAATAGAGTAAGACAAAACAGAATAGAATAGAGAATAAACAAATAGAATAGAAAAGAATATGATATAATAGATTTTTTTTTAAAAAAAGAATAAGATTGAATAGAATAGAAAACAAAAGAATGGAATAGAAAATAAAATAAAATAGCACAGAATATAACAGAACAGAAAATAGACAAATGTGTTAGAATAAAATATACACAAGTAGATTAGAATAGAAAAGAATAGAGTAAAAGAGAATAGAATAAAATAGAAAAGAATAGAATAGAAAATAGAAGAATCAAAAATTAAACAATACAATAGAAAAGAAAAGAGTAAAAAAGAACAGAATGGAATTGAATAGAGTAGAAAATAAGTGAATAGAATAGAAAACAAAAGAATAGAAATTAATATAGTAAAAAAGAACAGAAACAGAATATAATAGAGAATAAACAAATAGAATAGAAAATAATATGATATAATATATATATAATAGAGTTAAAAAAAAGAATAGGATTGAATAGAATAGAAAACAAAGAATATGCTAGAAAATAAAATAAAAAAGAATATAACAGAATAGAAAATAGACAAATAGAATAGAATAGAAAAAAAGAATAGGATAGAAAATAAAAGCATAGAATAGAAAATAATATAACACAATAGAAAAAAACAATAGAATAGAAAGAATATAACGGTCTTGAGAAATTCAAATTTCAAATAGAATAAATAAGAATTAGATTTGAATGTTCCAAATTGTTGGATTAAATCCAATTCAACCCAATTGAGAAATTTTGAATCTAATTTGAAAACGAATCAATGAAATGAAACTAAAGGAATTTCAAAAAAGAATGAAAGAAATTTAACTAAACAAAATTATTTAAATAACATTGTTCTGCACATTTCTATTCCTAAACCCCTTTCCTCCTGGCAGCAGTGTATTGGCAGAAAAAAGGGGTGTAAATGCGTCTGGATTATTTTAGGTGCGTTTATGCAAGTCAAGGGCTTGGGTGTTAATTTATATAATTGGCCAGAATTAGGGTTACACGAATATGGGTATCAATATCTGTGCTGAGACTAAGCATGTGCATGAGTAGCGGTACTCCAATACCTGAAACCAATAGTTTCAGGCTCGGTTCTTTCAGCTATCAGCGGGATTCCCATACTGACAGCTGATATGTAAAAAAAAAAAAAAATGGCAATTATCGGTTGTTAAGGAGGGAGGCCGCCACGTCCTTAATAACCGATGACTCATTCAGCTGTCAGTGGGGTTCTCCTGTTGACAGCTGAAGTGTAAACGAAGGCATTTGGAGCTGACAAAAAAAAAAAAAAGCAGCGGGGGCAATGTTTATCAACAACATTGCTCAGCTGCTAAAACAGAAAGATAAAAAGAAACATTGTTTCTTTTTGTATCTTTCTGTTTATACATCTACAGATCAAAAAGATAAACTTCAATCTGCAGATGAAGTCAGTTTAACCCCTTCAATACCGGGCACTTTCACCCCCTTATTGCCCAGGCCAATTTTCAGCTTTCAGCGCTGTCACAATTTGAATGACAATTGTGCGGTTATGCAACACTGTACCCATATGGAATTTTTGTTATTTTCTTCCCACAAATAGAGCTTTCTTTTGGTGGTATTTAATTACCACTGGGTTTTTTATGTTTTGCTAAAAAAAATGAAAAAAGACCTAAAATTTTGAAAAAAAAAAGTTTTTCTTAGTTTTGTCAGTGAGTTTTGTAAATAAGTAATTTTTCTCCTTCACTGATGTGCGCTGATGAGGCAGCACTTATGGGCACTGATGAGACTTTACTGAAGGGCACCGATTAGGTGACACTGATGAGGAGACATTACTATGCCACACTGATGGGCACTGATAGGTGGCACTGCTGGGCACTGAGAGTCAGCCCCTATGGGCAATGATAGGTGGCATGGATAGGCGGCACTGATGGGCAGTACTAATGGGCAGCACTGATGAGCAGGCACTGATGCACATTGATTGGCATCACTGATGGGCACTGATTGGTGTCACTGATGGACACTGAAATGCAGCACTGACTGGCATTGCATCACTGATGGGCATTGATTGGTGTCACTGATGGGCACCGATTGGTGTCACTGATGGACACTGAAATGCAGCACTGACTGGCATTGCATCACTGATGGGCATTGATTGGTGTCACTGATGGGCACTGATTGGTGTCACTGATGGACACTGAAAGGCAGCATTGACTGGCATCGCATCACTGATGGGCATTGATTGGTGTCACTGATGGGCACTCAATGGTGTCACTGATAGGCACTGATTGGTGTCATCGATGGGCACTGCTGGGGCTACATTGATGATCAGTTCTCTGATTACCTGTAGTCTCTACTGCAAGGAGATGGGGCTGATCGGTTCTCCTCGCCTCACATGCTGTCAGTGTGAAACGAAGAGAGCCGAAAAACGTCACTTCCATAATTACATGTGATCCAATCACATCCGATTCAATCACAGCCGATCACATGGTTAAAGAGCCGGGTCATCGGCTCTTTAACCAGATCAGGGTCGCGCTGTGTACTAGGAACACGGCACGACCGCGATCGGCATGAGAGAGCGGTGACACTGGGGTGAGGTTATGACGGCACCCCAGAACGAGAGGGGATCCCGCCCGCCAACGTTTTACTATACCGCGGGGAGGAGGTAGTTCAAGCAACCTGTCAAGTAAAAAAAAAAGTTTTTTTTTTTTTATTAAATGTGTTTTTGCTCAACTCCTTATTAACCCTTAGGCCTCATACACACGGACGTTTCTAAAAAAATAAACAAAACGTCGGGCCCGACATCAAGGAAAAAAAGTCGGCGTTTTTCGGCGTTCTGCATCAGCGTTTTTGAGCGTTAGTGAACGTCGGCGTCAATAGGCGTTTTTTAAAAAAAATCATCCCTCTGCTATTTTTCAACCTAAAAACGTCGGCGTCAAAAAACGCCAGAAAACGCCGGTACAATAATAGGTGGCATTTGTTGGCGTTTGTTGGCATATTGTGGCGTCGGCTGCCAAAACGTTACAGCCTCAGAACGCGATGGCTGTGGGTTCTAGTTTCAGCTCACTAACGCCAACGTCATCTACAGCTCAAAAACGCCGACGTTTTTATGGGGCCATTGACTAACATGGAGAGCTGCAAAAAACGCCAGAAAACGCCGGCGTCAAAAAACGTCCGTGTGTATGAGGCCTTAATTTACTCTAATCAGCTTAATTAACTCCTTATTCTCCTTCTCCATTTAATTATAAGGCCTCATACACACGGGCGTTTTGGCCGCCGGCGTTTGTAGGCGTTTTTTTGAGGCTCTCCATGTTATTCAATGGCCCTCTAAAAACGCCGGCGTTTGTGGGCAGTAAAACTTATCTTGCGGACTGCTCCGAATTGCGACACATATGTTGCAATTCGTTGCAATAACTCGCAAAACGGCCGGGCCGCAGTTCTTTGCGGTACTGCGACGTCGAAGTCTTGCGTGACCAGGGCGCAAGATCGATGTCGAGTGATTGCGGCTGCGGGAGATGACGGGTGTTTGCGGCCGCAAAAATCTCCCGGTAACTTATTGTACCTCTCGGAGTTTTTTTGCGGATGTTTGCGGCCGCCGGTTTTGCGGGCACACATACTCCGGAATATTAATTTACCTCTTCCTCTTATTCCTCAATTAATTCGACTAATCTC
>BLSH010384004.1:1654693-1666649 GCA_018402905.1 Glandirana rugosa | reverse complement strand
GTGCTAGTAGGGGTGACTGGGGGGATTTATGCTAGGGCTAGGAGGGGACATTTGTGGCAGGACTTGTGCTAGGATGGGGGATTGAGGGAGGGGAATTTGTGCTGGATGGGGGAAATTTGAGGGGTAGAGGATTTGTAATAGACATGTGCAATTAGTTTCATTCAGAATTTGTTTTTTAAACAAACTTTTCAAAATTTATTTATTTTGAATTCGAAAATTTGGTAATTAGTCATCAAATATTTGGAAATTCGGTAATCGGACAATTCGAAAACCCGATAATTTCAAAATCTGAAATAATAACAAACTAATAATAACTTGCCTATAATTTAATAGTTAGTAAAATAGTTATCGGAATTTCCTTAAAAGTTTGTCTGTTAGTGATAAATTTCATATTTAACCGGTTTGCACTACGCTGCCACTCTGCAGCATTAAATGTACGCGAGCTGATCGGTACTGCGATATTGCAGCGGACATGTCGGACAATTTTGACACTTTTTTGGGACCATTGCCATGTATACAGCGATCAGTGCTATGAAAATGCATTGATTACTGTGTAAATGCCATTGGCAGTGAAGGGGTTAACCTGGAGGGGGCGCTCTAAGGGTTAACTGTGTTCCCTCAGTGTGTTCTAACTGTATGGGGGCTGGTAATGGCAGCGATCTGTGATTTTTTTTTTTTTAGGACTGTGATATTGCGGTGGACATATCGGACATTTTTGACACTTTTTTGGGACCAATGACATTTATACAGCGATCAGAAATTTAAATATCTACTGATTACTGTATAAATGTCATTATAAATGTCATTGGCAGTGAAGGGGTTAAACTGCAGGGGGCAATGAAAGGGTTAACAAGGCGTTTTCTAACTGTGTGGGGGCTGGGCTACCAGGGGCATAAGAGATTTAACTGATTCCGATCCTAGCTGCGCATGCACGGATCGCCGTTTATAGACGGCGATTCGCACTACAGCATTAAATGTACGCAAGCTGGTCGGGAACCGGTTAAATACGAAATTTTTCTTCATCGGTTTTGGCCGATTTATATTCTTCCTCATATTTTTGGTAAAAAAAAAAAATCGCAATCTGCTTTTATTGACTGGTTTGCACAAAAGATGCCGTGTTTACGGATGCTGAAGATTCATATGAGGAAGAATATAAACCGATGAAAAAAAAATGTTTTTTTTATATTTTTTTTTTGGATTTGTATTTTAGCAAAAAGTAAGAAAAATTGTTTTTTTTGCAAAATTGTCGCTCTTTTTTTGTTTATAGCAGCGATCAGAAATGACGCAGAGAGGATCAAATACCACCAAAAGAAAGCTCTATTTTTGGGAAAAAAGGACGCAAATTTTGTTTGGGTACAACGTCGCACGACTGCGCAATTGTCAGTTAAAGTGACGCAGTGCCGAATCGCAAAAAGTGCTCTGGTCTTAAAGTGTGAAATCCTTCCGGGGCTGAAGTGGTTAATTTGCGGGTGTAACGGATCTGATGAGGATTGGTGACATCTATTTAGTTTTCACTGTTTATTACCCAGCTATTTTAGGGCGACGCTATTTATTTACTATTTTGCTTGTTTGTGTATATCTCATATGTAAGTGTTGCTACGGATTCCACTTTTCTCTAGCGCAATATTTACACTCCCCTTTTTTCCCCAGAAGAGGTGAAGCTGTTATAGCTGCAAAGGGTGGGCCAACTCAATATTGAACCCTACGGACTAAGACTGGGGTGCCATTAAAATTCATGTGCGTGTCAAGGTAGGTGTCCCAATACTTTTGACAATATAGTGTTAAAAAAAAAAGGTATTTGGCAATAAAGGAAATATATGTATTTAAAAATGTGCATCAGGTAGGCATTGAGAAACTATGAACTTGCAAAAAGGGGTGGAACTCCACTTTTAGGCCTCATACACACGGACGTTTCTAAAAAAATAAACAAAACGTCAGGCCCGACGTCAAGGAAAAAAAGTCGGCGTTTTTCGGCGTTATGCATCGTCGTTTTTGAGCGTTAGTGAGCGTCGGCGTCAATAGGCGTTTTTTTAAAAAAATCATCCCTCTGCTTTTTTTCAACCTAAAAACGTTGGCGTCAAAAAACGCCAGAAAACGCTGGTATAATAATAGTAGTTTCAGCTCACTAACGCCGACGTTTTTATGGGGCCATTGACTAACATGGAGAGCTGCAAAAAACGGCAGAAACCGCCGGCGTCAAAAAACGTCCGTGTGTATGAGGCCTAATAGGTTCTTCTAGGAGTCGGTGCACTACCTCTGATCACCTATAGAGGGCCTAAAACCCAGAAACCTCAGTGATATTCTTTCTGCACAACCCTGGGGTGTAAAATATAAATTTTTATTGCAGAGTTTAAATCTTCCTTGGATTTGCGCGGTGAAGATCTGAAGAACTTTTTTTTCTTTAGTTCCTGCAATACAGAATTTGGCAGCGATGGAGGGAAGCTGTAACGCACTCTCAGATATAAATATTTTGACTTCTCATAAAGTTTACATGAAAGTGATTTTTGACGTGGCCTCCACTTTTTACACGATTACAGATCCCATACTTTAACTGTTTGCCTACCAGAGCAATTTTTTGCACACCTTAAAAGCATTTTTTGCTTATAACCCCCAAACATTCTACATTTTCTGAAAGCAGAGGCCCTGGAGAATAAAATGGCGGCTCTTGGAATTTTCGATGTCACCCGCAGCTGTTTGTCAAGTGCCAATTTTCAGGAAAAAATACACTGAAATGAACTTTAGTGCAAACCAATACCACATGATACCCAATTTTTTGCCAAAATATAAAAGATTATGTTGCGTCACGTAAATAGATAATGAACATGTCAATTTTTTTAAATTGAGCACTCCTTTAAAATGGTTACAATCTACACTTACACTACCACTTCAATCCCGGGCACTTTTACCCCCTTCCTGCCCAGGCCACTTTTCAGCTTTCAGCGCTGTCACACTTTGAATGACAATTGTTATGCAACCCTTTACCCAAACTACATTTTTACCATTTTTTGAGACAGATCGAGCATTCTTTTGGTGGTATTTTATCGCCACTGGGGGTTTTATTTTTTGCTAAGCAAATGAAAAAAGACCAAAAATTTTTTTTTATAAAATTTTGTAAATAAGTACGTTTGCTCCTTCACTGATGGGCACTGATTAGGAGGCGTTAATATGCAGCACTGATGAGGCGACTTTGATATGCAGCACTGATGGGTATTGATAGGCAGCACTGATGGGTGCTGATAGGTGGCACTGTTGGGCATTGATAGGTGGCAATGATAGGCACTGATGGGCAGCACTGATGGGCACTGACTAGAGGCACTGATGGGCACTGATAGGTGGCATTGATAGGGATTGATAGGTGACAATGATGGGCACTGATCGGCGGCACTGATGGGTGGCACTCATAGATGGCACTGACAGGCAGCACTCATGAGGAGGCACTGACAGGCATTACTGATGGGTACTGATTGGCATTGCTGATGGGAACTGATTGGCATCACTGGTGGGCACTTGTGGGAACTGGTGGGCATCACTGATGGCGCTGCACTGATAATCACTGCACTGATTATCAGTGCAGATCCCCCCTGTCAGAAGAGCCGCTTATTGGCTCTCCTTTACTCACGCCCTGTCAGCATGAATAGATGAATACCGATAACCGGCACTTCCTAGTAATGCTGTGATCAGCTGTGATTGGACACAGCTGATGATATGGTAAAGAGCCTACATCATAGGCTCTTTACCGTGATCGGAGATGCAGTGTGACGGTGCGCGCACGAGTGGCTTGTTCTGCTGGGCGTCATATGAGGTCCAGTCAGAACGGGAGAGCCACCGCCCAGCCGTCATTGTGCTATAGGCTAAGTGGGAAGGTGTTAAAGTAGAACTTTAGGCAAAACCTTTTTTATTCATTTTTGATAGAGTTAGGGCCGGTTCACACGCAATCCGACTTCAGGGGCAACTTCAAACTCGACTATGCCAGGCACCTTTGCCTGTGGCCAATCAGAAAAGGGAGGGAGGGGGTTGCCTGGGTAATTTGTGGGGAGTACCTTGGTAAATTCTTTTCTTTTTTCTGTAAAGTTGCTTCAATATAGATGGGGGATCTGACTTGGAGGCGACTTCCATTGAATTCTATGGGCACAAGTCGGATGGAAGTCGCCTTGAAGTAGTACAGGAACCTTTTTTGAAGTCGGAGCGACTTCAGTAGTGTACATTAAAGTGGTTGTAAAGTCTTCGTTTGTCCCCCCCCAAACAAAAAAAAAAAAAACCTGCAAAGGCATAATGAGCTAGTATGCATCACATACTAGCTCATTATGAAATGCTTACCTTAGATCGACGCTGTAGCAGCGGTCCCCAAGCACCGATGTGACCTGCGACATGCCGAGTTCGTCATCTTCCGGGATCCCGGGCGCCGACCAATCACAGCGCGGACTCCAGCGCTGTGATTGGCAGGAGCCGCGCTGATGTCACATCCGCACATGCGCACGGGAGCCGTCAATTAAGACGCACTTCATGAAGAAGCGGCCCAGACGGGCCGTTTCTTCACTGCGTATGTGCCGATGACGTTATAACATGCAAATACACAGAATATCTCCTAAACAGTGCAAGTTTAGGAGATATTCCCGGGACCTACAGGTAAGCCTGAATATAGGCTTACCTGTAGTGTAAAGTGGTTGTCGTGACGGCTCTCATTCATTTCCGTGGAATTTCTGATGTAAATTGACTTGGGGCGACACAAGTCGGAGCGCAAGTCGCGGCAGTGTAAACCGGTCCTAAGGGAGAGTTATACCCCGTCAGCAGGGCTGGATTAATGTAGGGGCTATTGGAACTGCAGCTCCAGGCCCCTACCTTAATATAGGCCCAGCCACCCAAAAAGAACAGACTGCTCATGGAAAGCAATGGGCCAATGGGGAGAGACCAACTGATGGGCCCTGCATTCCGCATGCACCGTCTGGGCAGGGTGGTGGGATTGATAGTCCTAATGGAAGCCTGGGGCACACCAATGCAGGGCTCTTACAGATACTTAAGGCTTCCATAGTGTTAGGCCTGTGTGGCTGTACTCTTTCAGTTCAGAGTTCACGCCGATGCATAGCCCTTACGGAAACCTGACAAACCAGGCTTCCCTAGTGTTACGCCTGTGAGCTTGGGCACACGCCAGCACAGGCTCTTGGAAATGCAGAAGGGTGTCCAGTAAAGGGTCCACCAAAATCCTCAGCACCAAGCACATGACACTCTTAATCCGGCCCTGCCCGTCAGGTTGTTTTTCGCCATCTGTGTCCCGTTGCAGAGATTTCCCTTCATGTCCTGTCCCATAGCCATAACAGGAAGTGAGAGGAAATCCCTGAAAATTAAGGGAAATCCTTGGGGACCCCCAGGTCATCAGAACTAGTGTCCCCATTGGAGGTTTCCCCTCTATTACTTTTCTGGGGACAACCCAAAATTTGGCATTTTATTTTTTTATTTTCATTGTCAATGATAATGGTCAACAGGACAAATAGAGAGAAAGAATCTCCTTAACAGGGGCACAGACAGCAATAGAAAGTGACAAGCGTACTGCGAGTGATAGATCGCCTATGGGGCGTGTTCTGGGAGGACTACATAGGATGTCCACCTAGAATAAAGCAATTTTTCCATCAGGGTAACCCAGACAAATTTTAAACTCAGAGGAGGCTCTAGGCTTTAAGAGCTTTTAAGTGCTGGTGTCAGTACTCTCTATCTCGGTGCTGGTGGTCAGTGTCAAATTAGGAGGTTGCGAGGCCCCTGTTAGTGTGAGGCCTTAGGCGACCGCCTAATTTGCCTAATTAGAGAGCCGCCTCTGTTTAAACTGTTCCATGACAGGTCTTCTTTAGAAGAAAATCCCCCTTCATAATTCTAAGAAAGACTTGCAGATGTCACCTTAGGCTGTGGGTTCACATTCATGCCTCTGATCAGCTGTTCCTACATATCATCCCCTGTAGGACCTTTATGATTAGTCTGGGAAGCTTGCTCCTCTAGCTTCAGGTTCCTGGTATGATCTCTTGTATGTCCGTGGTGGCGTTATGGAATTTAGCTGATCCGTTTTTTCCTTTGATAAGAGAACACAAGAAAATATCTTCAGCCCACGTCCATCCCTGGAATTTCCTTCTGTGGTTCCGTCTATCATTCTCAGATTCCTGTTTCTCATGAAGACCGTGAGTTGAGATGTTTAGGTGGAAAAAGTCAATGATTGTTCTACAGGATTTCTATAGCGCCAACAGTTTGAGCAGACAGTACAGTTATAATACAATTCACTATGAAAGGGTGAGGATGACCCTGCTTATGAGAGCTTACAATCTAAAAGGGAGAGGCAAGTGATACAAAATATAATGAGGATGATGAGTTGATGGAGAAAGTGAAAGTTGAGTTGCTGGTTTGAGGTGGGATAGGCTTCCCAGAAGAGATGAGTTTTCAGGAACCGCCTGACAGAGTACGAGATAGAGTGACATATTGGGGTTAGGAGTTCCAAAGGGTGGGAGCGGTTCTGGAGAAGTCAGGAGAGGTGCATGGGAGGAGATGATGAAATTACTAGAGATCAGGAGGTCTTGGGGGGAGTGCAGAGGACAGTTTGGGAGATATTTTGGGATGAGGATAGTGATGTAGCTGGGGGCAGAGTTGTGGATGGCTTTGTATGTGGGCGGTAGTATTTTAATGTAGAATTTACCCCTGAAGGGGTTGCTGAATTTGTCCAGGCACACAACAATGGTTCACTCATCCCAGCTCAATAATTAGCCTAGGGCAGGGGTCTTCAAACTTTCCAAACAAGGGGCCAGTTTACTGTCCTTCAGACTTTAGGAGGACAGACTGTGTCCAGTGGAAATAGAAACTGTCCTGGTGTTTGTGCCGTGTCTTTGATATCAGAGGGAATAATAATGCCCCTTTTTTGGTGTCAGTGGTAGGAATTATGCCCCATCATTGGTGTCAATGGGAGAAATAGTGTTTATCAGTTGGAGGCCTAGTGCCCAAGGCAGGGCCGGCCCTACCATGGGTCCCAGTGGGTCCATTGGACCCAGGCAGCACTTTGAGAGGGGCAGCAAATTGAACCACAGCCGCCTCTTCTTCTTTTCACCCAGCAAATTGACGACCAAGATTTTTTTTCCAGCAGGTTTGTGTGTCATGGTGACAACTGCCCGCTCTGCCTGCCCCAATACTACCCTAGCCTGTCTATATACTACCCTCGTCTGTCCATATACTACCCTAGCCTGTCTATATACTACCCTAGCCTGTCCATATACTACCCTAGCCTTTCTATATACTACCCTAGCCTGCCTCTATACTACCCTAGCCTGCCTCTATACTACCCTAGCCTGTCCATATACTACCCTAGCCTGTCTATATACTACCCTAGCCTGTCTATATACTACCCTAGCCTGTCTATATACTACCCTAGCCTGCCCCTATACTACCCTAGCCTGTCTATATACTACCGTAGCCTGTCTATATACTACCCTAGCCTGTCTATATACTACCCTAGCCTGCCCCTATACTACCCTATCCTGTCTGTATACTACCCTAGCCTGTCTATATACTACCCTAGCACTCCCCTTGAAATTGAACATAATGGTATGTCATATAATTTTGCATATAGACGAGGTGCTGTTGCATGTAAATCTGACTGCCTGATAAATTTAATTTTAGTTTTAATTATCATGATATAAACTAATGGATGTGGCAGCCTTTTGGTGGGTGTGATTTTTATTTTTTTGGTGGGGGTGGGGCAGAATTTCATTTTTGGATTCAGGAGGCACAATGTCTTGGGCCAGCCCTGGCCTCAAGGACCGAATAAAGGCAAGCAAAGGGCCACATCAGGCCCCCGGGCCATAGTTTGGAGGCTATTGACATAGGGGATGTCTTTTTGTTTCTTATTGCTGCAAACCTGAACTGAAGAAGAACAGTGAGGGATAGAATCATCAAAGCTCCAGAGTGCAAAAATATAATCAAAAAATCCCAAAGGGTATTATCTTTGGGGATCCTGACCACCATTTCTTAAACTCTTTCCCAATAAAAATGTAAACAAGGCAGAACTCTGTTCTGTCAGCAGGGATGTGATGGATTTTCCTTCCCCACAATGCAGGAAATAAAAGCCATCACACCCCTTATTAAAAGCAGGGCATAGTACACAAAAGCACCGGCTAGGCACACAGTTAACCCTTTGATCGTCCCTGATGTTAGCCCCTTCCCAGCCAGCGTCATTAGTACAGTGACTGTGCATATTTTTAGCACTGATCACTGTATTAGTGTCACTGGTTCTCACAAAGTGTCAGTTAGTGTCCGATTGTCCACCGCAAAATATCGCAGTCCCATTATAAGTCGCTGATCGCTGCCATTACTAGTATAAAAAAATAAAATTTCCAGTGTATATATCCCATAGTTTGTAGACGCTATAATGTATGCGCAAATCAATCAATATACGCTTATTGGAATTTTTTTTACCAAAAATATTTAGCAGAATACATATTAGCTTAAATTTATAAAGAAATTTTATTTTATTCTTTTTTTTTCAATGAATGTGTATTATAACAGAAAGTAAAAAAGATTGATTTCTTTTTTTTATAGTGCAAAAAATAAAAACCACAGAGGTGATCAAATACCACCAAAAGAAAGCTCCATTTGTAGGAAAAAAAGGACATAAATTATATTTGGACACAGCGTGGCACAACCGCGCAATTGTCAGTTAAAGTAACATAGAGCTGTATCGCAAAAAATGACCTGGTCATGAAGGGGGGGTAAATCTTCCAGAGGTCAAGTGGTTAAGCAATCATATGCTGTATTATATTACATTTCTGATTTTGGCATAGGGCGAGCACCCCAAAGCTCAAACACACACGCCTTTCTCTGCAGTTTCAGCTGCGCTGCGCAGTGAATGAATGGGAAGTGCTCTGTGCTGAGCGGCTTCCTGTTCATTCACAAACTGAAGCATAGGAAAGACGATTTACTATACTTCAGTTATGAATGGACACAGTGAGCGAGTGTGCAAAGCTCAAACACACACACTTTTCTCTGCAGCCTCAGCTGCACTGCGCAGTGAATGAACGGGAAGGGCTCTGTGCTGAGTGGCTTCCTGTTCATTCACAAACTGAAGCATAGGAAACACAGTTAACTATTCTTCAGTCATGAATGGACACAGTGAGCGAGTGTGTTTTCTGTGTTCATTTAAGAAAGGAAGGGGCCAGTAATTTACCTATGTACTACCCCCTTCCCTCATTATCCATCTTGAAACATCCCAGCAGCAGCTGGGGGGGATAGAAGGGGAGTACTACAGGGCAGGGGGGGCCAACACAGGGGGAAGCCGGGGCAGTAGGGGGAATCAGTGCCGCACGTAGGGATTATGGTGTGCCCAGGCACACCTGTCACACCCACTGTGCATGCCTATGGATTTTGGGTTTGGGTAGATTTTCACTCCCGTTGGACATACTGCAAGTACTTCTATATTGATATAACCATGCACAAAGAGTTTACCTAGCTTCTTAACGCCCTGGTGGCTTTTCTTGCCATTCACTTTGAATGCGGCCGTCTTCCTGAAAATAAAAAGAGGGTGAGGTGTCGTTAGACACGGATATAAAAAATATTCCATTAGTGAATAATGGCAGAACACGAGCCGGGCGCTCAGACACGCGAATGGAACGTCTCTGCTGGAATAACGCTTAGAGTTATAAAAACATCTGCAGCCCCAAGGTCAGCTATTGTGTCGGCGTTCAGTGAAATTCTCCTGCCGATACTTTTATGGCGACTTTCCCACCGCGCGCCGCCTGCGCCGAGCACATCGTGTGACCGATGGGCACTTTCTATTGTTGATTCATATCTGTATATAATAATATGGGGTCAGTGTATATGATCCGACTTCCTCGCGGTATTCACGAGTCTGGAGCCTCATCTCACATTCATTATAACGTTCTCACTGTCGCATTATGTACAATTCCCCACCCTGAACGCAAAACGAAAGGCCAAACCGCTCTGCCGCCATTGGGACAATGGGGATAATTTACTAAAGGCAAATAGACCGCGCACTTTGCAAATGCCATAGCCCCCAACTGCCCCTGATTTCAAGGGACCGTCCCTGATTTGTAACAAAACAGGTTTGAACCCCATAGAAGATTGGGGTTTTAACCACTTCAGCCCCGGAAGGATTTGCCCCCTCAATGACCAGAGCACTTTTTTGCGATTCGGCACTGTGCCTCTTTAACTGACAATCGCGCGGTCGTGCAACGTTGTACCCCAAAAAAAATATGTATCTCCTTTTTTCCCCATTTTTCCTTTTGATGGTATTTGATCACTGCCGCGGTTTTTATTTTTTGCGCTATAAACAAAAAAAGAGCGACCCAGACCCGGAAGTGTCGGATCGCGTACTACTACATGATCTGTCACAGAGCGCCGCTTTGCCACAGTACATGTGTGCGGGAAGGTCGCCGAGCATTTAATTCTCCTTTAACCACTTGACCATTGGGCACTTAAACCCCCTTCCTAACCAGACCAATTTTCAGCTTTCAGTGCTCTCACATTTTGAATGACAATTACTCAGTCATGCAACACGGTACCCATATGAAATTTGCGTCCTTTTTTTCACACAAATAGAGCTTTCTTTTGGTGGTATTTAATCACCGTTGGGTTTTTTATTTTTTGCGCTATAATTAAAAAAAGACCGAAAATTTTGTAAAAAAAATAATTTTTCTTTGTTTCTGTTATAAAATTTTGCAAATTAGTAATTTTTCTTCATACATTTTGGCCAAAATTTATACTGCTATATATCTTTGGTAAAAAAAAAAAACAAATTCGTGCATATTATTTGGTCTTTGTGAAGCTATGGTGCCAATCACTGAATATTCATCACACCTGATATACTGACCACCTATCTCATTTCTTGAGACCCTAAGGGCCGGTTCACACTGCAGCGGGGCGGAGCGGCACGACTTCGCGTCTCGTTCACATCTATGCGAATTGTCAGGCGACTTGAGTCGCCTGACAATTCGCCTCAATGCTGTGCAAATGGGACCGTTCTAATAGGAGCGAATCGCTTCGCTCCGCATTAGAAAAATGGTCCCTGCACTATTTTTAGGGCGATTTCAGGCGGCTTGCATTGACTTCTATGATAGAAGTCTCCTAGCAAGCCGCTTTGAGATCGCCTGGAGCGCCGCATCGCGCCGCTCCGCCTCGCTACAGTGTGAACCCAGCCTAACAAGCCAGGAAAGTACAAATACCCCCCAAATGACCCCTTTTTGGAAAGTAGACATTCCAAGGTATTTAGTAAGAGGCATGGTGAATTTTTTTAAGTTGTAATTTTTTCCCACAATTCTTTGCAAAATGAAGTTTTTTTTTTTTTTGTTTTTTTTTCACAAAATTGTCATATGTTAACCACTTGCCGACCGCCGATCGGCGATTGACGGCGGCAAAGTGGCTCTGTAACGCGGATCGGCGTCATATGACGGCGGCCGCGTGATCGTGCCTAGTGAGCGCGCGCGCGCCGTCGGAGGCGCGCCCGCACGCTCACTGTGTTCGGGGAGGGCCAGGGAACGGGTGCGGCGGCTTCGATTGCCGCCGGCTACCCGCGATGGCCCCCCCGGAGTGAAAGAACGGAGGTCCATGTAAGTAAACACGGACCTCCGTTCTGTGAAGGGGGAAGGGCTGTGATCACAGCCTTCCTGTATAAATTGGACGTCCCCGCGAGATTCCCAATTGACACAAGGGACCCGCACAAGATTGACATACCCCCGACGGGATCGACCCCTTCCCTTCACCAGTGTCGGAAGCATATGTCCTTCCGACACTAGTGTCGGGAAGGGGGAAGTGTCTTGCCTCCAGGCACAAATGAATGTACCTGGAGGCAAGAAAGTGAGGCCCCCCCGGTAGCGCCCATCGGCCGCCGTTAGCTTCGGCGGCGTGGGCAAGGGACCGGGAGGGGCTTGTGTCACTCGCACGCCCGCGCGGAGGCTGCCGCGCGCGCGCGAGTGATCCG
>BLSH010384004.1:1619799-1652119 GCA_018402905.1 Glandirana rugosa | reverse complement strand
CGGCTGGGTGGGTGCGCATGGATGGATGGGTGAGCATGGATGCATGGATGGATGGATGGGTGAGCATGGATGGATGGATGGGTGAGCATGGATGGATGGGTGAGCATGGCTGTGTGAGGATGGATGGATTGATGGATGGGTGGCTGAGCATGGATGGGCTAAGAATGGGGGGTGTGGATGGATGGGGTGGATGGCTGGGTGGGTGATTGATGGATGGTGGGGGTTGCTAACTGTCATTTAGCAGTGCTGTGGGCATTACACATCGCCCACAGCACTGCACACGTCTTTCCTCCCCCTCTCTCCTCTCACACTGCACCGATCGGTGCGGAGAGGAGAGAGAAAAGCCGGCGGAAGCGCCGGCTTGTTGACATGTGATCGCGCCGTCATTGGACGGCGCGATCACGTGGTGAAAGGCCGCTCACAGCGGCCATTCACCGCGATCCGTGATCATTCGGGTCCCCCGGACCCGACGGTCACGGATGTTTCCGTGTGCGCCACAGGGGGCGCGCGGGAAGAGTGATTCTGGGAGGACGTCCATGGACGTCCTCCCAGAATAACCCGACCGCGCTGTGGACGTCTTTTGTCTATAGAGCGGTCGGGAAGTGGTTAAGGGGGCGTGGCAGGGGGTGTATCCTATGCCTACATAATTTTGCCAATAGGTGTCCCTCGTTCCCATTTTAAAAAATTGGGAGGTGTGCAAGTGCAGTTGCTCCAGGGGGGAAGCTCTGCTGACTTCCATTATCCAATCATGTGCAGGCAAAAAATGATTTATCAATTTTTTTTAATTTTCCTTGCGTGTGATTGGGGAATTCTTCGTAAAGTGAAACGTCACCTCATTTACTAAGCTTTGGAGCAACTGCACTTGTACAGTGCACAGTATATTTGCCTTCAGTAAATCAATCCCTATCCTGCTAAATTTAGAGGAATTGTTTTATTTCATCTGAAGGTTAACCACTTCAGCTCTGGAAGGTTCTAACCCCTTCATGACCAGGCCATTTTTTTTGGTATTCGGCACTGCGCTACTTTAACCGACAATTATGCGGTCGCGCAACGTTGTACCCAAATTAAATTGATATCATTTTTTTTCACACAAATAGAGATTTCTTATAGTGGTATTTACTCACCGCTGTTTTTGTTTTGTTTTTTTATTATTATTATTATATAAATGAATAAAGATGTTAAAAACAATATTTACAATCTACTTTTTGTTATAAAACATATTCAATAAAATCCAAATTCTTTATAAATAAAAAATAAAATGTATTCTGCTACATGTCTTTGGTAAAAAAAAATCTCAGCAAGAGTATAATAATTGGTTTGCGTGAAAGTTATAGCGTCTAAAACCTCGTAAACGCGCTTAGATTTTCGGACGCCTGAACGTTTGTTTTCGTTGCATTCGAGTCTCAAAATTGAAGAGCCTTCTAACAATACGAAAATTCTCATACGACCGAATTCAATGTCAGAAGTGACATAATGTGTTGAATAATTTTGTATATATTTTTTCGTTTCTGAGCATGCGTAGCCTCGCTCTTACGATTTTTTGGACGAAAACCGTACTAATGATAAGAAAATCGGACGTGAAGGCGTTCATGTCCGACAAAAATGTTATAGTCTGCACATCCAGCTTTTGTCATCCAAAAATCAAAAACGGCTGTCGAATGGAGCGTACTAACCATCCGTAAATCGGAAGTTCGGTCGTCGTACGAAAATTCCCGTCCGAAATTCGCATTGCGTGCACGGGGCTTAACTGTGGCGACGGAACAGCGTATTACAGCGCACATATACAAAAATGGCTTTTAAATTCTGCAAGGATATTTTAAAGTATCTAAACATATTAACCGGTTCCCGACCGCCTTGTGTACTTTTACTGTTGTACTGTGGCAGCGTCTCGCAAATCGCCGTCTTTAAACGGCGGCTCGCGCATGCGCGGCTAACAGGCCCATTGCACTCTGCAGGAGCGTGCCCGCTGCTTGGGCGGACCCGATGTCCGCTAGCGAGCCGCGATTGTTTAGGAGAGGAGAAACACAGGGAACCGCCGATATAAGGTAGCATGACAGAGATCTACTGATCCCTGTCACTGGTGCACCTGGCAGCCCAGCCCCCTCACAGTTAGAACACGCCTAGGGAACACACTTATCCCCTAGAGCGCCCCCCCAGGTTAACCGCTTCACTGCCAATGACATTTATACAGTAATCAGTGGACATTTAAATTTCTGATCGCTGTATAAATGTCATTGGTCCCAAAAAAGTGTCAAATATGTCCGACATGTCCGCTGCAATATCGCAGTCCTGATAAAAATCGCAGATCTCCGCCATTACCAGTAAAAAAAAAAAAAAATGTAAAAAAGCCAGAAATTAATTCTCATGGTTTGTAAACGCAGCAACTTTTGCGCAAACCAATCAATAAACGCCGATTGCATTTTTTTTTAACCAAAAATAAGAGGAAGAATATAAATCGGCCAAAACCGATGAATACATTTTTTTTTCTGTATTTGTATTTTATCAAAAAGTAAAAAATATTGTTTGTTTGTTTTTTTGTAAAATTGTCGCTCTTTTTTTGTTTATAGTGGTGATCAGAAATGACGCAGAGGTGATCAAATACCACCAAAAGAAAGCTCTATTTGTGGGGAAAAAAAGGACGAAAATTTTGTTTGGGTACAACGCCGCACGACCGCGCAATTGTCAGTTAAAGCGACGCAGTGCCGAATCACAAAAAGTGCTCTGGTCCTAAAGTGGGAAATCCTTCCGGGGGTGAAGTCGTTAAGTAAGGTGACCAGATTTTTAAAATGAAATCAGGGACATTTTATTTTTTTTACCAGTAATAGCGGCGATCAGCGACTTATAACGGGACTGTGCTATTGTGGCAGACAAATCGGACACTAACTGACACATTGTGGGAACCAGTCACCCAATGACACTAGGTGGGAAGGGGTTAACATCAGGGGAAATCAAAGGATCACTCGGTCGGGGGTTGGCAAGGAGATAGGCAGGCAGGCAGCTGGCCTGGACTTTAGCCAAGGCAGAAAAACATGCGGGCGGGAACGGAATGGGCATGCGTCCGAAACTGAAGAAATAGTCCCTCCGCTCCGACCAGCACATGATCATCAGAAAGGGGCACAAATAATGGAAAAAATACACCCCCCTAAGCTAGTAGGAGCGGTGGAGCGTGGTTTATAATTAAGAATTTTCTTTTTTATTTCTGCACTAACTGTCTTTGAAATTGCCCTCTGTTCAAATCCAATCCGGGGACAAAACCGGGGACAGACTTGGTCTGGGGACAGTGTCCTCAGTCCGGGGACGGTCCCCTAGGGTGACGTCTGGTCACCCTAATATTAAGCAAAAATTTGGAGATTTGGTCACCACTTAGTGAAAGTACCTCATTCACTACACTAACCATAGAATGAAAGATCCTGTCTCTAAACCATGGGAGATGCACTCCTCTTTATGGGAGAACAAAAGGACTCTCCCTGTAGCTCAGATGGACACTGATTGGAGGTAATGAGGGAGGATGGGGTGCTCCAGCCCAAGGGGTCCAGTTAGTATGGGCCAGTACTCACATAGGTGACTTGCGCTCTGACTTGTGTCACCCCAAGTCACCCCAAGTCGCTCCAAGTCGCTTGACATCAGGAATCCCATTGAAGTGAATGGGAGTCGTCTTAATGTACACTACTGAAGTCGCTCCAACTTCAGAAAAGGTTCCTGCAGAACTTCTAGGCGACTTCTATCCGACTGGTGCCCATAGAATTCAATGGAAGTCGCCTCCAAGTCGGATCCTCCATCTATATTGAAGAGACTTTACAGGAAACAGAAAAGAATTTACACAGTTACTCCCCACAGGCAACTCCCTCCCTCCCTTCTCTGATTGGCCACTGGAAAAGTCGCCTGGCATGGAGGTCGCTTTAAGGCGCATTGCAAGTCGCCCAAAATCACGCTGAAGTCGCGTTCAAATCGCCTTTCAGATCGCCCCTTTATGAACCGGCCCTAACCGCGGAGACAAACTATGGTATATGCAGGGTTTATATTTGAACATTGATCAGTCCTGATGCACTGATCACCTATCTCAGTTCTTGAGCTCCTAAAATGTCAGGAAAGTACAAATACCCCATAAATTACCCCTTTTTGGAAAGTAGACATTCCAAGGTATTTAGTAAGAGGCATGGCAAGTTTTTTGTTGAGTTGTATTTTTTTTTGTCACAGTTATTGGAAAATTAAGAAATTAACAAAAAAGTTTTTTTCACAATTTAAAAAATATATATACATACTGTCACCAGTGCAGTGCAGTGCAGGTCTACAAGTCTCCTCCTCCTCTGCATCGTGCCTGTCCTTTCAGCCAATCAAGTGACTGGTCTCAGGACCTGCTCCCTGATTGGCCAGGAGGAGGATCAGTGTGACAATAGCGAACATTAATTTGCTATTGTCACACAACTGTTTGGGCTCTGGGCGCAGTGCTCTGCGCCCTGAGCCCACCTATTTTTGAAGCCTATTAGAGCTTCTGGCTCTAATCATGTGCTTCAAAAGAAAAAACCCATTGGAATCCATGCGTCTGGCGACCCGTATGTAGATTAGAGACGCATGGATGGGGGGGCGGCGCCTGTGCGCTCCTAATGGACGGTCCGCTACTGCCAGGACCCATAGAGAGGGTGAATTCACCAGTGGGGACACAGACAGCAATAAAACCCTCAAAGAAGGTCTAACCCTTTGGCCTTGTTGTTGGGATGGCGTGTTTAAAAAAGCATGGTTGAGCTGTGTTTTTAGCACCCCTCAACTGCCACCCTTAAACTGCAATGGCAGCAGGTGGGGGTGCTCCTATCTGTTGACAGCCTTAAAGTGGAATTAAACCATCTTCTCAGCCAAGGAAGCTGCTTCTGTTTGATCTGCAACTGCCATGGTGATCACTTATGGCACCAGCCATTTGATGGTTTGACAGTTTGGTTGAGAGCACAATCAAATGTGACAGTCAACAACCCAAGCTTTCCAGGAATGTAACTGTTTTTGAAACCAATGGGTTTAGTTCCGCTTTATGGTTTACTGCTGCTCAGGGGCTCTGGGCTTAAGCAAAATGGCCGCCTCTATCAAGAAAAATGAGGAGGCAATTTACAGCACACACTCATTTTGGTAGCATAATTATTCATGTGGAATGTATGTTCCTTGCTAAAGAACATTATTTTTTATCAAGTTGTTATGGGTAAAGCTCTATTTTACGGTTCAGGACTAAACCTAGCCTTCTGCACTCTATCCAAACCCAAAAATAAAAGTTGTGTCTAATGATAAACTTGCACCGGGAACTGCACACCAAAAGAACCAGTAGATAGAAGCAAATGAAGTCCTAAGCAAATCCCATATTTTACTGCTTAGGTTGACCCTTCCCACCTCTTTATCAACTCTCTTGGTCGTTAAAATAGATCTTCACTGCATCTGAGCGCCAAAAACCAAAAACGCTATTTCATTAATTTTTAATATATAAAACAAACTCCATCCATGTCTCCATGTTTTATTTTGTTGAGATTTCACTTTGAAAAACTCCCCCTAGCATTTCTGGCTGTGGCCATCTTGAGTAAGGGCAGATTAATCATGTAGCATTTACTTCCTGGAATCCATCTGCCCTTATCTCAAGCATGCATGCAGGCGAGCGCGCTTAGCTGAGAAAACCCCTCCTCCTCTCCTCCCCTCCTGAAGACTCCTGGGATCTATTACATCATTTGCCTAGGCAAGAAACCAGGAAGTAAATGAAGAAATGTAAATATGATATACATTCCTATCCATTTACTAATGCTGGCAGCATAGAGGGAAAAAATAGTCAATGTTGATTGTGGGAGTTCCACTTTAAGGACACACATCATAATTAACCCCATTCAGATCCGCGCTATAGCTGAAGTATGGCTCCAGCGCGGATCTGAATTTCGGGGTGGACGTCCATGGATGTCCTGCCCTTGTGCGCGCTCCTGGCGTGCACTCACAGGCGGCACGCGTGGCCGGCGCGCGCTCCGTGGGTGTGCCCGCGGGTCGGGCCGACTCGATGTCCGGCCGAGACCCGTGATCGCCTGTCAGAGCTGCAGAACGGGGAACTGCCGATGTAAACACAGCAGTTCTCCCTTCTGTGAAGGGGGACATAGCAGATCTACTGATCCCTGTCACTGGGATCAGTTAGATCTGTTATGTCCCTGCCAGCCCAGCCCCCACACAGTTAGAACACGCCTAGGGAACACTGTTAACCCCTTCACTGCCCCCTGCAGGTTAACCCCTTCACTGCCAATTACATTTATACAGAAATCAGTGGCTATTTAAATTTCTGATCTCTGTGCAAATGTCATTGGTCCCAAAAAAGTGTCAAAAATGTCCGACATGTCCGCCGCAATATCGCAGTCCCGATAAAAATTGCAGATCGCCGCCACTACTAGTCAAAAATAAATAAATACATTTTTTATAAATAATAAAAAATAATTGTATTATAGCAAAAAGAAAAAATATTGTTCTTTTTTGCAAAATTGGCGCTCTTTTTTTTGTTTATAGCGGCAATCAGAAATGATGCAGAGATGATCAAATACCCCCAAAAGAAAGCTCTATTTGTGGGAAAAAAATTATATAAATTTTGTTTGGGTCCAACATTTCATGACCGTGCAATTGTCATTCAAAATGCGACAGCGCTGAAAGCCAAAAATTGGTCTGGGCAGGAGGGGGGTTTAAGTGCCCAGTAAGGAAGTGATTAAGGACCTATAAGGAGTTTTCAGCATGAAAGGACTTGGCACAAAGGCTGAGATCTGCATATGCAGGGCTGCTGATAAGGCAGTACAGCCAGCCCTCCTGTACTGGGCCCGGGCCCCATCAGTTTAAAAAAGGGGCCCGGGCACCTGGTGAACAGGAGGGCTGGCTGTACTGTCTTATTGCAGACCAGTGGCAGCTGGTGCTCGATTCTTTTTTTGGGGGAGTCAGCAAACACACCCCCACCTGCCCACCCACCAGCCCCACACTTACCCCATCTAGGTCACGGGCGGTTTCGGGGCTTCTCCTCCCAGCCAATCCGGTCGCTTCTCCTCCCGGCCAATCAGGTCTTAGGACCCACTTCCTGTCCTGATTGGCCAAATGGAGGAGCAGGAAGACAACAGCGAATCGGCATTCATTAATGTCACAAGTGGGTGTGCTCGGGTTGCAGAGCACAACCTTTTTGAAGCCAATTAGAGCCTCAGGCTCTAATCATGTGCTTAAAAAAAAAACCTCATAGAAATCCATGTGTCCGGCGCCCTGCAAGGAAATTAAGGGGGCGGCGCCTCTTATGGTCTGGCCGCCGCTGTTGCAGACACCGATCCTTTTCTGCTTCTCCCTGCAATGCTGCCGGCTTCTACTCTTCTTTCTCCCTCCGCCTGCATTGCAGGCGGATTGGTTCTAGCACATGCACCACTTCCATCTGCTGTCCGGATCCTCCTCTGTGTCCCTTTCCCCCACAGTGCTTCCGGCTTATCTCCTCTCCCACTGGCAGCTGCTGCAGGAGGATTGGTTCTAGCACATGCACCACTTCCATCTTCTATCCCGGCCCTCCTGTGTGCCCCTTTTCCCTGCAGTGCGTCCGGCTTCTCTCCTCTCCCACCGGCAGCTGCTGCAGGCGGATTGGTTCTAGCACATGCACCACTTCCATCTGCTGTCCCGGCCCTCCTGTGTGTCCCTTTCCCCCGCAGTGCTGCCGCTTTCTCTCCTCTCCCACCGGCAGCTGCTGCAGGCGGATTGGTTGTAGCACCACTTTCATCTGCTGTCCCGTCCACCCTGTGTGCCTCCTTTCCACCACAGTGCTGCTGGCTTCTCTCCTCTCCCACTGGCAGCTGCTGCTGGCACACAAATGGATGTTTCAGGATGAAGAGAAAGGGAAAGGACTGGTAAATATGTAATTCTCTGGCCCCTTCCTTTCCTGAATGAACACAGTGAGCGATGGGTACCAATCACACCTGTGTCTATTCATCACTGAAGCATAGTAAACTGTACTTACTATGCTTATGTTTGTGAATAAGTAGGGAGCTTCCTATTCATTCATCTGTGCAGCTGAGGTTGCAGAGAAAGGGACTGATAAATCAATGTCCTCAGTCACTTTCGGCCGGGGCTGGGGGGGCCCTGGTAGACTGTATGGGGCCCCTTGATTTCTAACAGCAGCCCTGTGCATATGACTTCACCTGACCTTATTCTACTGGTGGTTTTAGCAAATTGCTTTCAAAGTAATCTCGGTTTTCATTGTTTGCTCCGGTTTATTCCAGATTCCGTTTAAATAGACAGACAATCCTCCCACCTGTCCTCAGATGTCTGTATGGCCAATTGAGGATATTTGCTCCGGCGGTCAGGAATAAGCTGCCCTCTGATCCACCAATGATTACAGAGGATCACAGAGAGCCCCGCGGAGACCCAGAAAGCACACTCAGGCCGCTCAGGATACGACCCTTCAAGTCAATTTGTCTTTGTAGACATAATTGTTGGCATTTATTTCACACTTCCTATTGTCTGCCACATCCTCTATGGAGAGAGCACATCCAGCTAATTACACAAAGGAAGGAGCTCCTCCAAGTCTCATCACTTATCCATCGCCGGTCACTGCGGAGGACGCGCCTTCATTGTGCGCAGTTGGGACTTTCTTTCGGTGGTATTTCATCCCCACTGCTGTTTTTATTTTTTGCGCTATAAACAAAAAAAGAGCGACAAATTTGAAAAAATATATATTTTTTTTCTTTCTGCTATAAAACATTTCCAAAAAACAAAATGTAAAAAAACTAATTTCTTCATCAGTTTAGACCGATATATATTCTGCTATATGTTTTTGGTAAAAAAAAAAAAAAAAGTTATAACGTCTACAAAATAGGGGATAGATTTATGGAATTCTTATTTATTTTATTTTTTTACTGATAATGGTGGTGATCAGTGAGTTTTAGCGGGACTGCGACATTGTGGCGGGCAGATCGGACACCTAACTGACATTTTTGACACTTTTTTAGGAACCCGTGACATTACAGTGATCAGTGCTAAAATTATGCACTGAGATTGTACTAATGGCACTGGCAGGGAAGGGGTTAACACCAGGAGGGATCAAGAGGTTAAATATGTTCCCTGGGAGGTGTTTTCTAACTGTACGGGGGATGGGCTGCCTGGGGAAACACACAGATCCGTCTTCCTGCATAGCACAAAGAGAGGATCTGTGTGATCTCCCCTGTCAGTACGGAGATCCACCTTGTTTACACAGGCAGATCCCCATTCTGTCACTGCGGGGAACAATCGCGGGTGACCGGCGGACATCGAGTCTGCCCCACCTGCTGATTGGCTCCCCCGCTGGCCAATGGGAGCGCATGCCCGCAAAGGCGAGTTTCCGCAGCACCGTACAGCTACCGCGATTCGCAGGAGGAGACCAGCTAGCCGCAGTATAACTGAGGCGGCTGGTGTTAAAGTGAATAAAACCTTAAACTTTATTTGACCAAATCCTTCATAGATCAGCAAAGTTTTGTACGTTTCTTGCCAGTTAGCCCTTTAAAATTTACATTTTAGATGATTTCTCTTCTATTTGCAAAATAACATCAACAACAGCGTTATTAAACCCAAAACCAAAAATGTAATATAGTGCAGCTTACCAATCATTAGATGTGGCGGCTGCATTTGTTTTCTTTTTTTTAGTCTTTAGTTACCTTTGTTGGGCTTCTTTCAGCACAGCTGATAAGAAATCATATGAAGAATGTGTAATGGAGGTTAGAGCGCCACCTGTTGAATGAACAGAAGATTGTGTACAGTGGATATAAAAAGTCTACACACCCCTGTTAAAATGCCAGGTTTTTATGATGTAAAAAAAAAAAAAAGACAAAGATAAATAATTTCAGAACTTTTTCCACCTTTAGGCTTCATACACACGGACGTTTCTTAAAAAATAAACAAAACGTCGGGCCCGACGTCAAGGAAAAAAAATCTGCGTTTTTCGGCGTTATGCATCGGTGTTAGTGAGCGTCGGCATCAATAGGCGTTTTTTTAAACAAAAATCATCCCTCTGCTATTTTTCAACTGAAAAACGTCAGCCTCAAAAAACGTCCGTGTGTATGAGGCCTTAATGTGATCTAAAAAAATGGACAACTCAATTTAACAACAAACTGTAACATACAAAAAAGCCCTGCACTGGTTTCAATTAATGGAACAGCTGCTACTCAAAAACAAGGATAAAGCCTCGTACACACGGGACGACGATCGTACGTACGATCGTCGCAAATTGGATGTTGGATAATGTAACTTGCATACTGACTGCACTACACGATCGTACGACCACAGATGAACGTTCAGGTGCATGTAATTAGCATCCGGCCGTTCCTGACTTCTGAGCATGCGTGTTTTGCACAATACAACTTGTTGTACCAACTGCTCTGTACACACGATACAACGGTCGTATGAGAGCTTGTTGGTACGACCAAGTTTTCTATTCTGCTCATACAACTCCCCTTGTACGACCGTCGTATGTTCGACTGTTCTAATCGCGCGTACGAACGATCGATATCGCATACAACGGTCGTAAGTTCGACCTGTTGTATACGATCGTCGTCCCGTGTGTACGAGGCTTAAGACCCCTTTCACACGGCCGTTTTGTTCAGGTCCACCTGTCAGTATTTCAAGCGATCCTGAACAGACGCTCCATGCAGCCCTATGGAGCGGCGGATGTCAGTGGAGACATGTCCGCCGACATCCGCTGCTCTCCGATCCGGTCCTGTCCATGAAATCCAGACAGATGGAAACCCTATTTTCCATCCCTCTGTAGAATCGGATCGGATGCAGAAGGACAGGCGGATTCGTTTTCATCCGATCTCCATAGAGCAGAGCGGGGCTCTGACGGATCTGTCATCCACCTGCTCAGCGGGGATCAGCGGATCGATCCCCTGCTGAGCAGAGCGGACTCTGCAAACGGACACAGCCGTGTGAAAGGGGCCTTAGGTTTAAAGGGAAAGACAATTAAAAATGTTGCGCTATTCCTGTGAAACGCATGAATCAATTAATAATACTAAAGTGACTTGCCTGAGCCCTGGTTCACAAATGTGCGCTCTGCGAGATCGCATGCGATTCGCACCGCACATGCAATGTCCGTGTGATGCGATTTCAGCCATACAGATTGTATGGCTGATATTGCATCGCATTCCGACCAAACTCGCACAGGACCCTTTTTTTTGGTCCGCACCATGATAACCATGCGATCCGATTCCTGTGCGAGTTTGCAGTTCGCACTGTAAAATGCGAGCTGAAAAGGGGGTGTCGTTTACAATGTATTGACACCTCCCTGCAGTTCCCATAGGGCAGTGTGAACTGGCATGTGTCGGGTGCGATGTGGGAATCGGCAGTGGATTTGCAGGGTTCCCGCAGTGCACCTATGTGTGAACCGGGGCTCAATCTCAAAAGATTATCTCTACATCAATAAAAATGAATAATAAGAAATAATTATTCAATTAACTGGTGTGTGTGTTACTTGTAGTCCACCACATGAAAATCCAAGCTAGCCAATTACAATAGGTGTCAAAAAGTGTCTTTGTGAACTGTTTTGAATGGTGGTGATAAAAAATAAAGCAGTATTATCACTTTGAAATATAGAAAAATTAAAATGGACGGTTCGATTAAGTGGTGTGTGTGTTACTTGTAGTCCACAACCTAAGTCTAGGTTCACACTATGCGTTTTTTACCACATTTTGCAGTTTGTAGAAACGCATTACAGTCCATTTAACATGGTCAGAGGCGGCTCTAGGCTTTGTGAGGCCTTAGGCAAAACCTAGACATGAGGCCCCACTCACGCCCATAATGCGAAAAATAATTCAAGCGATTAAAAAATTAACTTTATAAATTGCATATATTAAGAGCTTTAAAGTGCTGGTGTCAGTACTCTCTATCTTGGTGCTGGTGTCAGTGTCAAATTAGGCGATTGCGAGGCCCCTGTGAGTGTGAGGCCTTAGGCGACCGCCTAATTTGCCTAATTAGAGAGCCGCCTCTGAACATGGTTTCCTATGGATGTAGTTCACATCTGTGCGTATTGCAGAGTTGTGTGTTTTGGAAAGGGTTGGGGACTTTTTTCTCACTGCAGTTTGCGTTTTGCATGCCATAGATTTCAATGGAGCTGCACCAGAAACGCAAGTGGTGTTTTTTTGCAGTGATTTTGCCGTGAGTGTACCACAATTTTGCCGTAATTGGCGTTTTTTAAATCTGCCTGAAAACGGGGAAAAAAACGGACAAAACGCATCTGCAGAGGTGTGAACCTAGACTAAAAGTCCGTGCTAACAAGCATAAATGGGTAATAAAAGTATTCTTGTAAGCTGTCTTAAAGCGGAGTTCCACCCAAAAGTGGAACGTCCGCTGGTCGGATCCCCCCCCCCCCCAGATGTCACATTTGGCACATTTGTCTTTGGCAGGTGTCCTTTTCCCCCATATTTGGGAGCCTGGGCCACAGCCGCTGACGTCAGCAGCCGAGCTCCCTCCTCCTCCTTCGCCACCGGACCAGTGAGAAAGCGCAGCGGCGGCTCTCGCATGCGCAGTAGGGGCCCGGCGTGAAGCCAAAAGGCTACACGTCCAGGTTCCCTTACCCCCAATGGCGGCGGCAGCACTCAACCATCGAAAGATCGGCGGCAGTGCCGACATCGCTGGACTCCAGGACAGCTAAGTGTCCTAATGTTAAAATCCAGAAGCTACTGTATGTGTAACTTACGTTTAATTATCAGGCCTCATACACACGGACGTTTTTTGACGCCGACGTTTTTTGGAGTTTTTTGCAGCTCTCCATGTTAGTCAATGGCCCCATAAAAAATTTTTAGCTGGAGAGGACGTCGGCGCTAGCGAGCTGAAACTAGAACCCATGGCCAGCGCGTTCTGGGGCTGTAACGTTTTTGCGCCTTTTGACGCCGAAGCTGGAAAACGTTCACTAACGCTGTACCGGCGTTAACCGGCGTTTTTGACCCAACGTTTTTAGGTTAAAAAATAGCAGAGGAATGTTTTTCTTTTAAAAAACGCCTATTGACGCCGACGCTCACTAACGCACATTAACCCTGATGCAAAACGCCGAGAAAAAAACACAGATTTTTCCCTGACGTGGGGCCCGACGTTTTGATTATTTTTTTCCATACGCCCGTGTGTATGAGACCTTATACTTCATTTTTGTCTTGTTGCTTCTTGTTTTTAAACTGTGACACCGGCCGCCTTTTGTCTGCATGGGGACATCTATGTAAGTAGCATGTTGTGTTTTCTCCCCTGCCAATGTTCTGCTATGCTTTTGGATCACAATATATACTTGTCTTTTTGTACACTTACCAATACTATGTAATTAATACCTCGATTATTTTATAGATTTATATAATACCACTTACAGGATTTTACCCTGAAGAAGGAGTCTTCTGTAAACTCTGAAACGCGTTGGATTGGCTTGTTATAGCCCCCTGAACGTGAAGTACCAAACAAATGTGCATATTAAGGCCTGTTACTGTAATCTGTGTAATCACATTTATATTTTGTAAATCTAATATGGATCATACTTTTTAATGAAACGTTAAAAATAAAAACAGATTTTATACTCCAATACTCGCTTGTTTTGTGAGCCCTAAAAGTCCCGTGCTGCTTGAGGGAAATTTTCTATTCACAATGTTAAAAGTCAGCAGCTACTGTATGTGTAGCTGCTGACTTTTAATTTTTAAAGGGACGGCGCGGGCGGCGGACCTCCTCTTTAAATGCTGTTGATGAAAAGATGTTACAAAGCATCACTTCTGGAAATCTTCTATATTGCTGGCAACAATGTTCCTTACACTTACATCAAGGCTAAAAAAATTAAAGCGGTAGTAAACCCGTAAACCAAAAAAAAAAAAAACCTGCAAGACAATAGCATAATGTGCTAGTATGCATCACATACTAGCACATTATGAAATACTCACCTTAGTACGAAGCCCCCGCAGTCCGACTGAGGGAGCTGACATCTTGTCTTCTGGGTTCGCTTGCCTCTGCATTCTGAGTGGCCGAAGCAGAGAGACGTCACTCTCGCACATGCGCGGGAGTTCTTCATTCCTGGCAGAGAGCTCTGATTTTATGGTAGTATCCGCCACTGATGTCAGCGGCTGCATGCAGGGGGAATACCTCCTAAATTGTACAGGTTTAGGAGATATTCATTTTACCTACAGGTAAGCCTAAATATAGGCTTACCTGTAGGTAAAAATCATAGTTCTGGGGACACAACTGCTTTAAGCATGAGAGTTTTAATGCCTGGCGATGATATCACTCCTACCAGTGGGGTGGCGTTACCAAGATACTCTGACCCAATGCATTTGGAAAAACAGCCCCAAAACATGATGCTGCCATCACCATGCTTCACAGTGGGTATGACATTCTTTTGTTGAGAGTTTTAATGCCTGGCGATGATATCAGTCGTCCTACTAGTGGGGTGGCATGCCATCACCATGCTTCACAGTGGGTATGGCATTCTTTTGGTGAGGGTTTTAATGCCTGGTGATGATATCACTCGTCCTACTAGTGGGGTGGCGTGCCATCACCATGCTTCACAGTGGGTATGGCATTCTTTTGTTGAGGGTTTTAATGCCTGGCGATGATATCAGTCGCCCTACTAGTGGGGTGGCGTGCCATCACCATGCTTCACAGTGGGTCTGGCATTCTTTTGGTGATAGTTTTAATGCCTGGCGATGATATCACTCGTCCTACCAGTGGGGTGGCATTACCGTGATACTCCGATCCAACGCGTTTCCACACAACTGTCATCTACTGGGAATGGAGAGATAATCAGTTGAACAACAAACTGAAATCTTTTAGGTGGAGGGAAGTAAAAAAAAAAAAAAAATAATAATATGGTTGCATAAGTGTGCACACCCTTAAACTAATACTTTGTTGAAGCACCTTTTGATTTTATTACAGCACTCTGTCTTTTTTGGTATGAGTCTATCAGCATGGCATATCTTGACTTGGCAATATTTGCCCACTCTTCTTTGCAAACACACTCCAAATCTGTCAGATTGTGAGGGCATCTCCTGTGCACAGCCCTCTTCAGGTCACCCCAGAGATTTTCAATGGGATTCAGGTCTGGGCTCTGACTGGGCCATTCCAAAACATTTATCTTCTTCTGGTGAAGCCATTCCTTTGTTGATTTGGATGAATGCTTTGGGTCGTTGTCATGCTGAAAGATGAAGTTCCCCTTCATGTTCAGCTTTTTAGCAGAAGCCTGAAGATTTTGTGCCAATATTGACTGCTATTTGGAACTATTAATAATTCCCTCTACCTTGACTAAGGCTCCTGTTCCAGCTGAAGAAAAACAGCCCCAAAGCATGATGCTGCCACCACCATGCTTCACAGTGAGTATGGCATTATTTTGGTGATGTGCAGTGTTGTTTTTGCTCCAAACATATCTTTTGGAAATACAGCCAAAAAGTTCAACCTTGGTTTCATCAGACCAGAACACATTTTCCCACATGCTTTTGGGAGACTTCAGATGTGTTTTTGCTAAATTTAGCCGGGCTTGGATGTTTTTATTGGTAAGAAAAGGTTTCTGTCTTGCCATTCTACTGCATAGCCCAGACATATGAAGAATACAGGAGATTGTTGTCACCACACAGCCAGTATTTGCCAGATATTCCTGCAGCTCCTTTAACCAATCCAGATCCACGGTATAGCCGAAAGACGGCTACAGCGCGGAACTGAACTGCCCGAGCCACGTCCATGGACGTCCGCCCCTTTGCGCGGTAACTTTTGCGTGAACCAATCAATATACGCCGATTGCGATTTTTTTTTTTACCAAAAATATGTAGAAGAATATATATCGGCCTAAATTGAAGAATATTTTTTTTTTGGACATTTATTATAGCAAAAAGTAAAAAATATTGTTCTTTTTTCAAAATCGTCACTCTGTGTTTGTTCATAGCGCAAAAAATAAAAACCGCAGAGGTGATCAATTGGCACCAAAAGAAAGCTCTATTTGTGGGGAAAAAAATGATAACAATTTTATTTGGGTACAACGTCGCAGGACCGTGCAATTCTCATTCAAAATGTGACAGCGCTGAAAGCCGAAAATTGGTCTAGGCAGGAGGGGGGTATAAGTGCCCAGTAAGCAAGTGGTTAATGTTGCTGTAGGCATCTTGGCAGCCTCCCTGACCAGTTTACTTCTCGTATTTTAATCAGTTTTGGAGGGACGTCCAGTTCTTGGTCACTGTTGTGCTATAAGGGGTGTTAGCTTTCCAAAATGGGTTAATTTTCTGAGCAATTCCATTTTGTCCTGGTGCTCCAGGGCCTTCAGAGGTTTGATAGGTCATCAGGAAACAAAATGTGTAATTTATGCTCCCTAGAACACCTGACGGTGCTGCCTGCATGTTGGGCTTTTGTATGTGGCTGTGTACAAGTTTCACACATGTGGTATCGCCATACTCAGGAGGAATAGCAGAATGTATTTTGGGGTGTAATTGGAAGTATGCATATGCTGTGTGTGAGAAATAACTTGTTATTATGACAATTTTGTGTGAAAAAGTAATAATAATAATAATAATTTCTTCATTTTCCCAAGAATTGTGGGAAAAAATTACAACTTTAAAAAACTCGCCTTGCCTCTTACTAAATACTTTGGACTGTCTACTTTCCAAAATGGGTCATTTGGGGGGTATTTGTACTTTCCTGGAATTTCGGGGCTTCAAGAAATGAGATAGGTGGTCAGTGCATCGGTGTGATCAATTTTTAATGATTGGCACCATAGCTTGTAGACTCTATAACTTTCACACAGACCAAATAATATCCACTAATTTGGGTTATTTTTTACCAAAGATTTATGAAAAAAAATTATTAACTGAAAAAAAGTGGTTTTTTTTTTTCAAAATTTTCTCTCTTTTTTTACTTATATCCCAAAAAATAAAAAAAAAACAGTGGTGATTAACCACTTGCCGACCGCCTTGCATACTTTTACTGCGGCAAGTTGGCTTCGCTATGCAAATCGCCATCTAAAAATGGCAATCTGTGCAGCCGCAGTTGCAGGCGGGCGTGCCCCGCCGCCGGCGCGCTCTCGTGCCCGCCGCCGGCGCGCTCTCGTGCCCGCCGCACTCTGCCTGAGTGTGGCTGCGGGTCGGGCGCAATCAATGTCCGTCAGTGACCCGCGATCGCCTTCTAGAGAGGTAAAACGCTGAACCACCAATGTAAACATGGCGGTTCCCCGTTCTGTCAGTGGGCATAACATTGATCTACTGATCCCTGTGATCGGGATCAGTTAGATCTGTCATGCCTCTGCCTGCCCAGCCCCCACACAGTTATAACACACATAGGGAACACAGTTAACTCCTTGAATGCCCCCTGCGGGTAAACCCTTTCCCTGCCAGTGACATTTACACAGTAATCAATGCTTTTTTATAGCACTGATTGCTGTATAAATGCCAATGGTCCCAAAAAAGTGTCAAAATGGTACGACATGTCCACCGCAATGTCGCAGTCCTGCTAAAATTTGCCGCCATTACTAGTAAAAGAATAAAATAAAAATAAAAACCCCATAAATGAATTCTCATTGTTCGCAAAAGCGGCAACTTTTGCGCAAACCAATCAATAAACGCCGATTGCGATTTTTTTTCTTACAAATATGTAGAAGAATATAAATCGGGCAAAACTGCTAAACAAATTTTGTTTTTTCATTCATTTATTTTTTTGGATATGTATTATAGCGAAAAGTAAGAAATTTTTTTTTTTTTTCAGAATTGTCGCTCTTTTTTTGTTTATAGCGGTGATCAGAAATGACGCAGCAGTGATCAAATACCACCAAAAGAAAGCTCTATTTGTGGGAAAAAAGGACGCAAATTTTGTTTGAGCACAACGTCGCACGACCGCGCAATTGTCAGTTAAAGCAGCGCAGTGCTGAATCGCAAAAAGTGCTCTGGTCCTAGTGGGAGATCCTTTCCGGGGCTGAAGTGGTGAAGCAGTATAAGTACCTGAACTTGACCTGATATTAGCCCCTTGCAGTACCTGAACAGCAGATCTAAAGCCTCGTACACACGGGACGACGATCGTATACAACAGGTCGTACTAACGACCGTTGTATGCGATATCGATCATTCGTATGCGCGATTAGAACAGCCGACATACGACGGTCGTACAAGGGAGTTGTATGAGCAAACTAGAAAACTTGGTCGTACCAACAAGCGCTCATACGGCCGTTGTATCGTGTGTACAGAGCAGTTGGTACAACAAGTTGTAATGTGCAAAACACGCATGCTCAGAAGTCAGGAACGGCCGGATGCTAATTACATGCACCTGAACGTTCTTTCTGTGGTCGTACGATCGTGTAGTGCAGTCAGTATGCAAGTTACATTATCCAACATTCGATTTGCAACGATCGTACGTACGATCGTCGTCCCGTGTGTACGAGGCTTTATCCTTGCAACATATGATTTGCGACGATCGTCGTCCCGTATATACGAGGCTTTAGAGTGGGAGAGAGAGAAGCAGTACAATGAACCAGTCAGTTCATGTGGTGACAAGAAACATGCTGATAGGAGGAGAAAGCAGAGTGACAGAGAGGCGATCTAATCACTGTGCAGCAGCTCCTGGGGCTGGAATGGGGCTGGTCCCAGGCTGAGGACATCTAGCGGTGGAAAAAAGTACTGCGGGTGAAAAATCTCTGGATTGAAGCTGAATGTTGCAGTAAAACCTGGTTTTGTTATTTGTAACTTTGAATGGGATTTTTATTTTTTATGTTGATATTTAAAAAAATTTTGTTGCTATAAAAAATTACAAACTGACTTAAATGCCCCTAAGGCAGACAGCAAGCCCAAACATTGCAATCCTGGGGGGATCTGTCCTCATAAAACATAACGTATTTAAGTTATTTTTAAAGTAATATAGCTGTAAAATGTGTTCTATGGAGGCAGCGTTTCACATGCCTCTTATATAATGTTGACATCCTGGCCGAGGTTTGTCGCGGTGGTTCCTGTACTGCGAGATTCCCCAGCGCTAGCGTCTCCCTCCTCACATATCCTCGCAGGGTTTCCTGTACGAAGCTGGAGAGAGGAAACAAGGACAGAACAGAATGTACCCGCCGTTGTCCCATTGTATAGGGCGAGTTCTCCAGAGATAACCCGCTGTCACATACACTATTTTAGGAGAATGGTAATTCGGCCCCAAAGACCAGGGATGGAAGGTTTTATGGTTTTCTTTAACAATAAAGGCATTCAGATGTTCCCATCCAGAGAAGAATCTCTGCACCCAGCACTTCTCAGCAGTAACATGCTAATCGCTACATTGTATTTTTTTTTTATTAACCACTTCAGCCCCGGAAGGATTTACCCCCTTCCCAACCAGAGCACTTTTTGCCATACGGCACTGCGTCGCTTTAACTGACAATTGCGTGGCCGTGCGACGTTGTGCCCAAAAAATATTGACGTCCTTTTTTCCCCGCAAATAGAGCCTTCTTTTGGTGGTATTTGATCCAGTGATGCCAACCGCCAGTAAATTTACTGACAGTTGGTAAAAATCTGTGATTTTTAGAACTGCCTATAAATATCAGGGTCTGATAATTTGTCATGCTGTGCTGACATTTTAAGTGTAAACTGGGCAAACTACTTGCTATGGGTATTGTCAGTGTTTCCCTGTTGTGTTTAAATATCAATTGTCTTAGTCTTTAATAGGAGTTCAGTTATTTTTCAGGTTGGCAGTAAAAAATGTGCTCTGCCAGTAAGATTTTCCATGATTTGCCAGTAAAAAACGCTGCAGGAGGTTGGCAACACTGATTTGATCACCTCTGCGTCATTTCTGATCACCGCTATAAACAAAAAAAGAGCGACAATTTTGCAAAAAAAAAAAAATTATTTCTTACTTTTTGCTAAAATACAAATCCAAAAAAATATATAAAAAAAACATTTTTTTTTCAACGGTTTTGGCCGATTTATATTCTTCCTCATAATTGACGTCCTTTTTCCCCCGCAAATAAAGCTTTCTTTTGGTGGTATTTGATCCCCTCTGCAGTTTTTATTTTTTGCACTATAAACAAGAAAAGACCGATAATTTTGAAAAAAAAAAAACAATGTTTTTTACTTTTTCCTATAATACATATCCAAAAAATAAATAAATAAAAAAAATGTATTTATCAGTTTAGTATTCTCCTACATATTTGTGGTAAAAAAAAAAATTGCAATAGGCGAATATTGATTGTTGAGTTGAGTTTACAAACTATGAGAATTAATTTATGGCATTTTTACCATTTTTTTTCTACTAGTAATGGCGGCGATCTGCGATTTTAAGCTAGACTGCGATATTTCGGCGGACAGATCGGACATTTTTGACACTTTTTTGGGACCAATTACATTTATACAAGAATCAGATGTAAAAATAGCCACTGATTACTGTATAAATATGTAAAAAAAAAAAAAACTGTGGGGACTTATATAATAAGCTTTTGCCATTTTAGTTCACGGATTGCGCAATATCATCTGCCTTGCATTCATCATACATTAAAAAAAAACTGTGTTGCGCTATAATCTTATAAATAAATAAATAGATAATTCATAAATAAACATAAAAATAAGTTCATAAACAGTCCATCAAATTCATAAATATCCAGTGAGAATATATAAGGTGAAATTTTCATCTGTAAATCTGGCTTCCAAAGTGAGAATCACCGCAATGTGCGCGTAAAACCACCGCCAATAGATGAATGCGATTATCAGAAGCCCATGGCCACCTATTACGGGGGGTCAGGGAAAGCTTTGTATGCTGCAAATGTTTTCAAATATCCACGCTCAACAAATCGGAGAAAGGATTCCTTACGATCGATCCTTTACTCCATGCCATCAGTAGTGAGCCCCAAAAAATATAAGTGCCGCAATAGTGTGATATCGTCACAGCACATTCATTTATTAAAAGTATTGCACTTACATGAAAGAAGGTAAAAGCAGGCGTGTATATAATATCAATACAGACACGGTGAGTGGAGACACCCCGGAAGGAGTTCTCTTAGGGACGAAACCGGTCGGGTAAAGGTGCTGTCTCCGCTCACCGTGTCTGGATTGATGTTATATACACGCCTCCATAGAAGAAACACATGCATTCTAATGGATAAGTAGAGGGCAGGTGAGCCTGGAGAGAGCCCATCCCTCCTTAACCACTTCAGCCCCGGAAGGATTTCCCAGTTTACGACCAGAGCACTTTTTGAGATTCGGCACTGCGTCGCTTTAACTGACAATTGCGTGGTCGTGCGGCGTTGTACCCAAACAAAATTTGCGTGGTATTTGATCCCCTCTGCGTCATTTCTGATCACCACTATAAACAAAAGAAGAGCGACAATTTTGCAAAAAAACAATATTACTTACTTTTTGCTAAAATACAAATCCAAAAAAAAATATAGAAAAACATTTTTTTCATCGGTTTTGGCCAATTTATATTCTTCCTCATATTTTTGGTAAAAAAAATCGCAATCGGCGTTTATTGATTGGTTTACGCAAAAGTTGATTGGTTTACGAATGATGAGAGTTCATTTCTGGGGTTTTTATTTTTTTTTATTTTTTACTAGTAATGGCGGCGATCTGCGATTTTTAGCGGTACTGCGATATTGCGGACCATTTTGACACTTTTTTGGGACCATTGGCATTTATACAGCGATCGGTGCTATGAATATGCACTTACTGTGTAAATGCCATTGGCAGTGAAGGGGTTAACCTGGAGGGGGCGCTCTAAGGGTTACTGTGTTCCCTCAGTGTGTTCTAACTGTATGGGGGCTGGGCTGGCTGGAGGAGGGGAGTGATCATAGCTTCCATATACAGGAAGCCTGTGATCACAGCCCTTCCCCCTCTGTCAGAATGGAGATCCGTGTTTACATACACTGACCTCTGTTCTCTCACTGTGGGGGAGCGATCGCGGGTACCCGGCGGAGATCGAGTCTGCCCTACCCGCTCCCTGGCCCCCCCCCCCAGAACACAGTGAGTGTGCGAGCCTCTGGTGGCGCGCACGCACTCACAATATTCGTTATCGCGGCCGCCGTCAGGTGACGGCGTTTCACAATATCGAACCACTTTGCCGCCATCAAGCCACCACGGGCGGTCGGCAAGTGGTTAAAGGAACAGGGGCGCGTAGGGTTGCCCCATGTCCGGGATTCATCCGGACAGTCTGGATTTTGAATTTTGTGTCTGGGTTTCAGGCAAACACATTATTTAGACCAGGCTATGGATCCCTAAGTAACCGAGATAGTCACACACAAATCTGTTGATGTCCGGAGCTGCAGGTGGCTGTCTGGGGGCAGTCTGGGGGCTGTCTGGGGGCTGTCTGGGGACAGTCTGGGGACAGTCTGGGGGCTGTCTGGGGGCAGGTTCAACATCACTGAGGGGGGGGGGGGTGATGATGTCAGCAAGAGCAATTTGGCCACACCCAAAGGTCTCTTTTATAATCCTATAGTGTATACTACGAAAAAAAGGGTCATGTGTCACTAAACTGTTCAGTTTTGGCTTGAAGAAAAGGTGGCTACTCTAGGGGCGCACTGGACACCCAGCACAGAGCACACTGTGGAGGCTCTCATAAATTTGCAAGAGTTAGGACTGCGGATAATATGGTTGGTAGCAGATTGGCAAATTTATCTGGGAATTTTCTTTGGTTTTGTTTTGCATGTGTTGGCCTTCAATGTGTTCCTTGCTGTCAAGGCCAATTATAGGTGGGGCAGTTGCCATTTCTTTGTTACTGATGTCATATTGGTGAGGGGACACACCAGACACCTTTGCTGCCATTGTGCTGTGTGCTGGGTGTCCAGTGTGCCCCTGTGCCTTTAAGGAGGGGTGGACTCCCTCCAGGCCCACCTGCCCCTTATCTATCCATTAGATAGCATGCGCTTCCACTATGGAGGCTCTCATAAAGTTAGGACAGCAGATAATACTGAGGTGCCTTGGAGCGGCTCTGCTCCTTACGCATGTATTTGCACATGTATGCTAACTAAACCCTCTGTTTTTAACACAAACTGTTAGACAGGATAATTTGGTTGGTAGCAGATTGGCTGGTACTGTAAGTTGAGCTGGGAATTTCCTTAACTGTTGTGTTGCCCTTCCATGTACTCCATTCTGAGAAGGCCAGTTATAGGTGGGGGTAGTGGCTAGTTGTTTGTTATGGTTCTGTGGCACCAATGTGGTTCGGTGTGCCTAAAAACTTGAATGTTTGCAGAAATATGAATGTTTATCAAGAGTCTAGCCAATCCCTGGGGAGTTGTGCCCAGTAGGTGGCTGGAGAGCCTATAAAAGGGTGAGGCCTGAGGCAGAAAGAGAGAGTTCCTGGGTCCAGTCCTGATGGAGGAGAGCCCTGTGTATGGGCTCTGCCTCTGGGACAGGATTAATGGAGGTGCCATCCAGAAAACATTGAAGTCCCAGCTGAGGCTTTAGCTATGGGGGGCCTATTCACTAAGTTTAGTCCTGGAGTCTGTTTGGGTCTGGAGAAGCTCACTGAAGGAAGTTGGGGAAAGGTGTCCAGCTGTACTATGGTGGTCTGAGTCTGTGTCTCCCTCACTGAAGAGTGCCCGGTGGATATCGGAAGGAGGCAACCAATGATCCTGTGGCTGTGTGAGTAGATGACACTGGTGCTTGGGAAAAATCCTAGTCACCTGTCAGCATTAGAGATTATGTGGGACATTTTGTGCAGCTCAGAAAGGTAGCGAAGGAGTCCTCCATGTGTTTGGTTCACCAGCTTTTTTCTTTTTGGGGTATCCCATGCTCTTTTACCCCAACCAAATCCATTGTTATAATAAAACCCTAAAACAGACACCCCTAGCCTGTTCCTTTTGAGTCAGTGGAAGAGTAAAGAAAATGCTGTGTGCCCAGCTGTGTGTGTTCCAACTGGGGAAAAAAGTCAGATCTCCAGTAGCTGTTTAGGGGGTGCACTACATATGGTAGCCAGGACAAGGTAGAGAGGTGTTTAAATGGAGCAGGACCCTGTTGCTTTGGCTGCTTCCAGTTGGGTGTGGGCTGTTTTTGTTTTGCTTCTGTTTTAACAGCCCCCAGGACACTGATGTCAGGCTGGATGTTTCCATCAAGCACAAGTCGGATCTTTGGTGGTTGGTGATGGGCATAATGTGCTCATACTTTATCATCAAGCATCCTCATGGTCTTCAGTTGTCCACCATAGGCAAGATGTGTGTAGCCATCCTACCCTTAGCAGGAGTGTGTTTTTAAAATTACTATTGGATAGGCTGTAATAAGTCTAAGCTTGAGTGTTCAGGTTCTTGGTACTCTGTTGGGCTCTGGATATTGTTTGCTCCTGTCTGCTGTCAGGGAACGTCTGTGGCAATAGTGTGAGAGGCTGCACTAATCACAGTTAGGAATATTCCTATCTCCCAAACCCCCAGCCAACCACAAGGAGACTTATTTCCAGTGTCGCAGGCTGGGAGAGGGTAAAAATATTCAGGAGTGAGCTTGGGAAGTGAGTCTTCCCTTGAGCCTCCTACCTATGGAAGGGATATATAGATGGCTGTCTCATCCTCCCAGGTCTACTGCCTGAGGAGGGTGACCATGTGCCTGGTTAGAGGCATTGGTTTGGGGCTTAGAATGCTGAACATGGGGAATGAAGCACTGGAGAACTTTCGGCTGAATGGGGATCCTGAGAAGCTAGGTAAAGCTTGGTCCTCAACTAAAGTGTGGTGCCCTCTCCCCAAGAAGTCAGTAGCTGAACCAACAAGTGTCTTACAGTCCAAAGCTGCTTTCCCAGAATGCTGGGTCACCTTAAAGCAGTGGTTCTCAACTCCGGTCCTCGGGACCCCCCAACAGGCCAGGTTTGCAGGATAACTGAAAGACATCACAGGTGATATAATTTGCTGCTCAGTTATTGCAGTGTTCTAGTCTGCATCTCCCCAAGGTAATACTTAAAATCTGGCCTGTTGGTGGGTCCCGAGGACCAGAGTTGAGAACCACTGCCTTAAAAGTTCCTCATCTATGAAGACTAAGTTCTTTTGCCCTATGATCTGGAGTCTGTGAGTCCATGTTTTTCCTGAGTGAGAGTCAATATCCATTTTTTGCATCTAAAAGTGACTGGTGCCCATCTCTACACATTGCTCCATGTTTGCAAAGGACTAGACCTTGAGGGGAAATGCTAGCCCGCCCTGCTCCTGAGGTACCTCATATGCTTTGGGGGTCAGAAGGGCTCACAATATGCTGGTGAACCACTGGAGTCTGGATCAGCGGTACCAAATTAGAAATTGCCTTTACCTTTGGGCCTAACGTATGTGACATTTCTCCAGATGGTTGTTATTTATTGTAGGTGACATAGTAACTTACACGCCATATTTACTGACAAACAGTCAAGCAAAAACTACTTGCATGGTCTAAATTTTATCTTATGCTTTTGAGTACCTCAAATTTGCATGTTTAACACATCTGCAATAGGACCCCATCCTCATCATCTGACATCTGATTGGAACATTTCCATCCAATCTCAAGTTCTTCCACAATTTATGCTAATATTATGGAGGGATTGACCTTTCTTTAGACACCTTGAAAATCCCTCTTTGAGAAATAGGTTATAATCTACAGTACCTGTACTGACCGCTACAACCTGGCACAAAAGCCAGGTTCATGTCATTATCAGGATCCACTTAGCCTTTGCCATTTTCCTCTCCGAGTGGAAGCACCATTGTTTGTCGACAGTTAAAGGAAGCAATTAAAGGAGTTTGTTGGAAACATCACTTGCTGCCATACACAATGCACAGCTGGCCCAACAACAACCCCACCCTTTTAAGCCTCTATAGCTTGTTTCAAAACTTGCCAAATTGTGTGCCAACTGTGGGATGACTCCGGGAAAAGATTTCACATTCGGGAAGACTTTTGTGAAATGTTTGCTATTTTTGTTACTATTTATGAAAAGGAAACCACAGCAACTCAGATGTTCTCTGCATAAAGGTTACTGGAGACCCCTGAAGACATTTGGATTTGTAGGGCACATTGTGACAGCCATAAACTTTAACTATAACCATGCACTTTTGGATCACCCAAATACTTTGTGTGCAAGAAAGGAGACACATTAAACTTCAGATCACCTTGGCAATCACAGACATTTTTGAAGCCTACTGAAATTTCTCCAAGTGGATCAGTCAGGAGTATTTAGGCTAGGCTTAGCATTTGCCAGATCCTGCTGACAACAAAAAGATAAGATCACAGATCATAAACATCTCACCTCTGTGGCCGGTCATCAGCAAGCCTTCACATTAAACGGAGGTGGGATTTTAAATAGTTAAATATACCACCCGGGTACAGAACCCTACTGCCGTCATCCCTTCTTAGATAGGAAGTACTAAGGGGTCCCCCCTGAGAGGTTGGGATTTTTACAGGCAGACCGAGTATTATAAACCAAAATTTTTTTATATAAAATGTACAAATGTATTCATATATACTAAAATGGTACAATCACCAAAGGTAAACATAACAAAAAGTTTGTAGCACTTAAAAACAAAGAATTGTTACAACTACGAATGATGGTTGACATTGCACTTCTCCGGAGTCCGACGCGTTTCAGGATGAACCTTTCTTCAGGGGCCGTACTGGAGAAGTATAGATAGTACAACAAGTGTTTAGACAATATTCAAAAGTACAACAAATGCAAAAAACATCACAGGAGTATTTCACAATGGGTACCTTAGGAGAGTGTCACCATGTTCATGTATGTAAAGCATCAAACCACAATGACCATGTTGATGAAAGTCAATAATGACCGACCTAGAAAGAACCGGGCGGTCATAAAAAGTGCCGCTGCCACCACCTTGCCTCTACGGTCACCACTGAGCCTCAATTTACACCAAACCGAGCATCCAAAGGTCCCCGCTGGAGCTGATGGTTACAGAGTAGGTGTCAGGGTGACCGACAGTTTGAAAAAATGATAACAGAAAAAAAAAATAATAAATAAAATTTATAACCCTCATTTAATATCTCTCACAAAACAAAATACCGCCCCTTCTTCCATACTGTTTATGGCTGATAAAATTAGGGAGGTGTATTAAGGTTTATCAGAATAGAAAGAAAATCGAAGAACCATTATTGGTATAACCCAGAGTATCAAAACTTCGGTGAAAGGAGGGGGAGAAAAAAGTCGTCATCGCTATTAAGGCCAATAGTATTTATATATAAGATCCAAGGAGGGTATTGAAACTGAGGGGTTCCATGTGTCCCACTACCTTAATAGTAGAGGCAGCCAACAGGTATATCTATGGATATGCATGTATTGAAATTACTGTGTAATACACTGATTGGACCCAAGCCTCAGCGTTCCCCAAGCTATAGACAAACATTATATTTGTAAAAGCCGTTGCAGGGGTAATAAATTCCATACTTGGAAAGACTAGAGTAGTGTCATATGCCTTCTAAGATTTACCGCAAAGGGTATCTTAAAGTGGATAACGTAACAAAGCAAAAAAAAACTGATCGTAGTGGGGATGAACCCCCTACATACCTGACAATACAGGAATCGTTCCTCTCGGCATTACATGTGTTGAGTGGCTGAGCGCACTCATACACACTAACGCACGCAGTTAAAAGGACGCCGGTGCATGCGCAGAAAGGCCAGGCGCATGATGACCTTATCCAGGAGCGCCATGGCAACGTGAACGCGCCAGGTCGTGACATGCAATGGGTGGGATTACACTAGGACTGCGCAGATCAGCGAGGCAAGACTCCCGAAGTGGGCGTGCATGGCCCCTCCGTATGGAATCACCCGGGAGGGTCCTGCAAGCCCACTCCACCGACGCAAAGGTGGCGACCCAATGGGAGAAGACGGGGCGTCACATGCAACGCATGTGGCCACCCACCATTGTCATTCCATAGATCCCCAACCGAACGCCCCCCAAGGACCAAGGAAGGACCGGGGGGCTGGGTGCGCCGGGTGGGGGCCATGAAGGCAAGAAGAGGCAGCAGCAGATAACAGCATCAACACATCCTCAGCAGTAGACATTGGAACCTAAGAGGGAGGTATACCGCACAGAATCAATTGACAGGAAGCTGTAGTTCAGCACAAAAGCCACGTAAAAATTTCAGAATAATCATTCTGTATAATGAACAATGGACTAAAAGTTACGAGAGGACTTTTTGAATTTATCAGCTTGCAGCCCTCCTTGGAAACCCCAGGGAAGCTCTAACAAATAAATGGTGTCTTCCATTCATAGAGAAGCTATTGCCCTGAGCTTTGCTATGTTTTCTTCATTGTAATGGACGTGTGAGTGGGGTACACTCGCCCTTTGCACACACAGGGGTACCTATCCTGTCTTCTTGTGTACACACTCTTCAAATGCCAAGGAGCAGGCGTGGCCACGTTCATGTGAAAGTCAACATTATGGCGGTACCCAGGCTTAGAGATGAGCCATACACTGCGTTAATACCCACCTTCCTTACATTTAGGAGGGACACTGCTGAGCCCGTGCCCTCTTCACCAGTCCAGTGTACCTCTGTCACCTCACTCCCAGTGACAGAACGGGGTCCTCCCGAGCACTAAGTATATATAGGGTCTCTATACCATGGGTTTGGTTCCAGATGCTTTTGGGGGAACCGACTGCCAGGGAGGGAGCCAGAACACAGACCTCCTCGCGCCTGCCGGAGGACCTGTCACCTTCGCCAGGTGCCACTCTTTATGACCGGCTGATATACACTTCCCAGCAGTTTTCTGTTTCCCGTGGCAATTGCTCTCAAACTCCAACTCTTCTTGCTTCATACTCCATGTGTGCTTTACGGGCCCTTCAATACGCCATTTACCACCATGCACCCCTGTTGAATAACTTAAGACCAGGCTCAAGAACAGTTCAAGAATTCAATGAAAATGCTTCAGGAACATTACAACGCTGAATTGGAACTTAGTTCATTTCCTAACTAACTATCCTGTGGCTGCCCAGGCATACCTGAAAAGGTGAGAGTCCAAAACTAACAGTGTCCAGTGCTAGTGAGTCCCTTGGGGGTGGCAGGTGAAGGTCACATTCTTCCCGATGACATGGACCCTCTGGCTCCCATGCAGTCCTGTGCAGCAAGAGGCCCGAGTCCAGTCTTCTCAGTGTTTAAACTGTATATCAACTGGGAAAGAAGGAAGGACCCAAAAAGCCTTGTAAACTAGTGGTAAACACTTAACTCTTCCCTGGCCTGGGCAGCCTAAGCTCACTCACTGTAACAGTACATTCCCTACTGTAGGCACCTGCCTACAGACAACTTCACAACCCAATACTGAGACAAGGGAGGAGTAGAAAGCTGGAGAGGAGGTGTAGCTGATTGCATCTTCAGGAACTTCTAGCTCTCTGAACTCCTAGAACTTTGAAAGGCCCAGCTCCTGTCCAGGGTAGCTCCAGCTAAGTTGAGGCTGGATAGGGGTGTAAGTCTTCAGCTCTCTCTCCCTTCCACTAGCTTCTTCCTTCTGCTCAGGGGCAGAGCCCCCCAGCACAGGGGTCCACTCCAGGCAACTGGACCCTGGACTCTGCTCCCACATGGTCTCAGGCTTCAAAACATTTATGGACTGTCTCCCCACCTACTGGGCCTTATCTACTCAGGGATTGGAGGAGACATCATAAATATTCAGGCTTAGTCTCTGTTCCTAGGCCCTCTAAGTTCTAGAACTATCTGGCAAGTCTCAGAAGCCAGGGGGAAGTAACAGAGACCCAGCCCTTGGAGCTTTGCAGAAGCTTTATTTTTTATTTTTAAAACTGTCCATTTTGGTTTCAGTCTTCGGCCAAGAGCATCATGAATTTTTGGTTTCGCACCGGGATTTTCATTTTGGTGCACCACTATCTGGAACAACTACACTTGCAAAATGCACAGTCTTTCTGCCTTTAGTAAATCAACTCCCATATGTTTTCAGCTTAGTGGAGCGGGTTTATGAGGCAGTCATAGGTGTGCGCACAGGGTGTGCCAGGTGTGCTTGGGCACACCCTAATCACCCTGTGTGGTGCATATCCCCCCTGTTTAGAACCCTATTTCACCGAATACAAAACAATGTTCTTTTTTCACATAAAAAGAATTGTAAGATATTAATAAAAAAATATTATTGTAAAAATGAATATAAAGTAAAATAATAAAAATAAAAACTACTGACACTGTCCACTGCCCTACTGACACCAATCTCTGCCCTTATGACACCAATGACTTCTCTACTGACACGGTCAGTGTATATAAACATGCGCACACACGCACGCATGTGTGTTTGAGCTTTGGGGTGCACACCTATGGAGGCAGTCCTATATGTATCAATATATTTTTAGTTGCATTTTAACTGGTACATATACATTTAGTTAAATAACATGTATTTCAATTTACTTTGCTTTGATCGCCGCTGTTTGTTCACACGGCATACTGTATATTCTTTCGTATACTGGTCAATAGGTTTTGGTAAAACAGTTGCTGCATTTGTTTTTATTTTTTTTTACAACTTTTTTGTATTTTTCCTTATTCTAATTTTTTGTTTCTTTAATCATTTAGGGTTTAAGAATAGCGCATTTATTTTTTTTTTTTTGTTTTTTTTTTTAGCAGTTACTCGTCTTCCTGTCTGCCAACACACAGGAGTATTGGCGTCAGCGTGGGCTGGAAACACATGCTTGCCTTTATTAGGGATACGGAGCCTAAAGGATGTGAAGCTGGCACATTGGTAGGAAGAAGAAGGCAGGAAAGTAGTAAACGTCCAGACCCGCCATTCTTCTCAAGTCCTGGTATCCCTGGGTTATTCAAGGATTCTCTTGCAAACCTCTTCCCCTTATTGTATTCCGAAACAAAACCGGGCGCAATTTACCCGCAGTGACATCAGACTGACAATATCCTACGGCTGTAAATCTGTGCATAGGACAGGATCCCAGATCTGTAAATGTCTTTTCACCGCCTGCCTCTGCTTCTTTGTATGACTTTTATCAATCCAGATCATCATAGATCATTTCTGTGCATTGTATAGCCTTAAGGCTACTTTCACACAGAGGTGCTTTACAGGCGCTATTTAGCTAAAAATAACGCATGTAAAACGCCTCAAAAGTCACTCACCATCCACCCCAATGTGAAAGCCTGAGTGGTCTCACACTGGGGCGGAACGCTTGCAGGACGTTACAAAAAGTCCTGCAAGCTGCATCTTTGGGGCGGTGAGGTGAGCTGTGATATACCGCTCCTCTACCACCCCGCCCATTGAAAACAATGGCCGGTGCTTCCGAAGCAGCTGCACGCCACCATTGTGTTGCGCGCCGGCACTTTCAACCCCGTTTTAAACCCTTGTGGGTGGTTAAACCCGCCTGCATAGTGGCGCCGTAGCACCGCCATAACAGCGGTAAATCCCCGATTACACTAGCGGGGATTTACCGCTACTGCCCGCCCGCCCCAGTGTGAAAGTCTATGTAAACGATCGCCTTGTAAAACAACCCATTCAGTTTAAAATAGAAATGAAAGGCAAAACATTTGTGTATAAATACCTTTTATTTCTTTTTTTTACAAGTGATCCCATTCCCTCTGTTCTCATCTGCATAACCATTTGGCTTAAAGTGGAGATCCACCCTAAAAGTGGAACTTCGGCTTTTGGTGAAGGTGACCCCCTGGCATGCCACAATTGGCATGTCATTTTTTTGGGGGGGGGGGCCGGGGACCCTGTTTTCACATGGTCCCAGGTCCACTTCCACCCCTAGAGGCACGGCTCCGGAAGGAAGTTCACCTTCCCCCCCCAGAAGATTCACAAGGCGCAGCGCGACTCACGCATGGGGGCGCCAAAGCCGGGCGCAGAACCAAAGCCGGGCGTCCACACTTGTGATGCCGGCATCGCCAAGGGGAGGGGCGAGAAGAGCGAGCCCCTGGGCGGCCGCATCGCTGTACCGGGGGACAGGTGATTGTCCGATTGCTAAAAGTCAGCAGCTACACTTTTTGTAGCTGTTGACTTTTAACTGGGTGGAACTCCGTTTTAACCACTTAAGGACCGGAAGGATTTCCAGCTTTAGGACCGGAGCCCTTTTTGCGATTCGGCGCTGCGTCGCTTTAACTGACAATTGCGCGGTCGTGCGACGTTGTACGTCGCGGCTTAGCGTTTTTCCCGAGGCCAGGATTTCGACCTTTAGGAAGGCCAGGAATTCACCAATTTTGCCTCAAGGTGGGTCAATTTTCAGTTGTCGATGTTTTTCACATCGACGACTGAAAATCGTTAGCCTGTTAGTGGACAGGGGGCCATGTCGCTACGCCGGCGGGTCCCCGAGCGAGAAGAGCGGGGAGGGGAACCGCTACGGCCGTAGTGTTCACACCTGCGGGCCGAAACCAAGACGCGGGCCGAAACCGCGGGGGTACGCACTCAGCGCGACGCGGAACACTTAGAAGACCCCCCCCTTCCACTTGAAGGAAGGCCTCGGCACGGAGATCCCCACCTTCACCTGGACCCTGGTACACTTTTGTCCCAGGGGCCG
>BLSH010384004.1:1589435-1615056 GCA_018402905.1 Glandirana rugosa | reverse complement strand
TCTCTGTCTCTCTCTCTCTTTCTGACTCTCTCTCTTTCTGTCTCTTTCTGTCTCTCTCTTTCTCTCTCTCTCTCTTTCTGTCTCTCTTTCTGTCTCTCTCTCTCTCTCTCTCTCTTTCTGTCTTTCTCTCTCTCTCTCTGTCTCTTTCTGTCTCTCTCTCTCTGTCTCTCTCTCTGTCTCTTTCTGTCTCTCTCTCTCTCTTTCTTTCTCTCTGTGTCTCTCTCTCTCTCTTTGTTTCTCTCTCTCTCTGTCTCTTTCTCTCTCTCCCTGTCCCTGTCTCTCTCTTTCTTTCTCTCTGTGTCTCTCTCTCTCTCTCTGTCTCTCTCTCTCTCTGTCTCTCTCTCTCTCTCTCTCTGTCCTTTTCTCTGTCCTTCTCTCTGTCCCTCTCTGTCTGTCCCTCTCTGTCTGTCCCTCTCTGTCTGTCTCCCTCTGTCTGTCTCTCTCTGTCTGTCTCTCTCTGTCCCTCTCTCTCTGTCCCTCTCTGTCTGTCCCTCTCTGTCTGTCTCTCTCTGTCCCTCTCTCTCTGTCCCTCTCTCTCTGTCCCTCTCTCTCTGTCCCTCTCTGTCTGTCCCTCTCTGTCTGTCTCTCTCTGTCCCTCTGTCTCTGTCCCTCTCTCTCTGTCCCTCTCTGTCTGTCCCTCTCTGTCTGTCTCTCTCTGTCTGTCCCTCTCTGTCTGTCCCTCTCTGTCTGTCCGCCTCTGTCTGTCTCTCTCTGTCTGTCTCTCTCTGTCCCTCTCTGTCTGTCCCTCTCTGTCTGTCTCTCTCTGTCCCTCTCTGTCTGTCCCTCTCTGTCTGTCTCTCTCTGTCCCTCTCTCTCTGTCCCTCTCTCTCTGTCCCTCCCTCTCTGTCTGTCCCTCTCTGTCTGTCCCTCTCTGTCTGTCCCTCTCTGTCTGTCCGTCTCTGTCTGTCTCTCTCTGTCTGTCTCTCTCTGTCCCTCTCTGTCTGTCTCTGTCTGTCTCTCTCTGTCCCTCTCTGTCTGTCCCTCTCTCTCTCTGTCTCTCTCTTCTCCTCCAACTCACTGTGGCTAGGGAGAGGGAGAGAAACCTCTGTGTGGGCACCTGCAGCATTACAGTAACAGCCCAGTCTGGATGGCTGTGGGCGAAATGCGTTGGCTATTTTTCTATGACCTATTTACCAGCAATTAAAAGGATTTTGGACTCTTTCATCTGTCTTTTTGGTTCAGTTCGGCACTTCTTTCTGTATGTAGCAGCCTCCCAGTGTAGGATGCTAGGCAAATTTAGTTTTTGGCTCCTCCTGTAGTCAAGGGAGCAGTTATTGTCTGGCCTGGTGTTCTCCTGGTGTTCTCCGGGTTTCACAGGCTGGGAGTTTGATTGCTTCCCCCTGTCTCTGGAAGAAGCTTCCAGAGCTTAGGGAGGGAGATTCATATCACCAGCCTCATAGGCGTGCACAGGGGTTGTGGCGGGTGTGCCTGTGCCTGTGCAGCACAGATTCCCCCTGCTGATATTTCACCAAAACCCTGCAATGGGGTTTTTTGTAAAAAATAATAAAAATTGACAATAATCAAAATAAAAAAACAACTGACACTGTCCACTGCCCTACTAGCACCAACCTCTGCCCTACTAACAAATCCACTACTCTACTGACACCATCCAGTGCCTTACTAACATTTTCCATGTTTTAATACATTTGGGGTGCTCACCCTAATGCAATAGGCAACACCTATGACCAGCCTGACCATGGCCTGACCAATCTCTGGGGGGGGAGTGCCCAGAAGGTGGCTGGGGGTGATAAATAGTCGGAAGCCCTGGAGAGATTTTTCTTTCTTTCCTCAGAAGGATTCCAGACCTCAGGGGCTGCTGCCCTGAGATAGCCTGTGGGCTGTGTAGCTGTTCTTGATGCCTCAGCAGTGTCAGAGTTAAGGGCCTGGAGTGATCTTCCTGAGGAGCTGGCTGTGAGACTTCACCATAGTGATTGGATCTGGAGAAGGATTGTCTTCCTCACTAGACTATGTATGTAGGAAGCTGGAAGGTGTGCAGCTGTCCTGGGGACTTGTGAGTACTGACCCTGAATTGATTCCTGCTGACTGTTTGCTTTTGGGATGTAAGTGCCAGAGGTAGCTTGGACCAAGACGGCTCTCATAGGATCTCAAAGTACTGGCCATTCCCCTGTCCTCAGCAGAATCCTGAAGTGGAAGGCTAGAGAAGAGTGTCCTCTTGTCACTGTGCAGCGTTTTGGAGAATCCCAAGCCCTAACCCCTCTTCTGTTGAAAGTTCTTCAAGCAATAAATATCAAAAAGACATCTTCTAGACCATAGGTGTCAAACTCAATTTTATCTCGGGCCGCATCAGCATTATGGTTGCCCCTAAAAGATTATGTCAGGGATCTCATGCAGCAAGTGCTAATTCCCATGCAGCAAGTGCTAATTCCCATGCAGCAAGTCGGCCGGTCACCAGCCCCGCACTTACCCCATTTTGGTCACGGGCAGAGCTTACTCTGGGCGGTGAGCAGTGTTTCCTCCTCCTCGTGCTTCCCCTGCGTCTCCTCCCTCCTCCTCCTCGGCGGCCAATAGGATCGCTTCTCCTTCCGCCAATTGGTGACGGGTCTCGGGACTTCCTGAGGAGAAGAATCACGAAGACAATAGCGAATATTAATTCGGCATTGTCACACAACTGGGTGGGCTCTGGGCCACCCTTTTTTGAAGCCTATTAGAGCCTCAGGCTCTAATGATGTTCTTCTTAAAAAAAAACATTGGAATCCATGCGTCCGGCGCCCCGCATGTAGATTAGGGGGCCGGATGCATGGATTAGGGGGACCATGCCCTTGCGCCCTTCATTACGGGCCGCCACTGCCCAGCAGCCTATTTAAACTGAGAGTTTGCCTGCCTTCAGTGCTGGATTGTCTTCAGCTTTGGTTCCTGTGCTCCTGACTCTAATCCATGTCTGCTAACCTTGTTCCTGACCCAGCCACGTCTGACACCTCTCTCGGATCACCCCTGCCTGCTATATCTGCTTCTTGCTTATGTTACTGCCACTGGCTTGGATTTATGACTATGTCGGTGCTTCCTGATTTGGTCCCCCACTGCCAGCACGTTACCAACTTCTGCCTGTTCCCCACCTTGAACCTGACCCTGATTCTGCACCTGTCTGCCTGGCCGTCGCTGAAAAAGACTTGTGACCGGACTCCACACCACCACTGGAAGACCCCTACAGCTGCCAGCCACCTGCGCCCTTCCACTGCCCTAGCAGTCCCTGTCTCCACTACCAGGGGTTCTTGAACGGGAATTGTGTGAAAAGATACCCTCATCATCTCGGGCTCCACAGTCAGGTAGGTGACAGACTATATAAATGTATCCAGGGCTTTTTTGGCATAGAATAGGTGCAGAAACTCAACCACGCCCCCCCCCCCACGAACCTCATGGAACAGTGGGTGTGGCCAAATTGCATAAGAGTGGGAGGATCTTAAAGGGCCAATAAATACCAGAAGTGTGTTATGTGTGGAGTTCAGGGGTGCGCTATGTACAGAGTGCAGAGTTCAGGGGTGCGCTATGTCCCAGATGACTGGGAGCCAGTGGGTGGTGTGATGAGTTTATTCTTTCCATGTCCATTAGGTCACTCCAAATTCTTTCCAATTGTATACGACTGTTAGATGAACATTACTTTTTGTTTCCACCAAAATGACGCTCTTCAACAACTTGACCTGGGTAATGTTGTGTGGTCAGATATAGGTAGGTCTTGGTTGAGGGCTTTGTGAGTATAAATGGGAATCCCGATGTAGTACAGTGGAGAGATTTTTTTGGTGGGTGCGTAAAAACCCCCCCGTTCTGCCTCCGTATGAAAGCATTGACGGGTGCCGCCGGACATCGAGTCCACTGTGCCCACCGATCAGCTCCCACTGTGTATAATCACAGCGGGGGCGGGAAGCCGGGGGTGCGCGCACACGGCCCAGACCCGGAAGTGCAGGGTCGCAAACTAGGTACGTGATCCTGCGCAGCAGAGCCGCCTTGCTGCCGTATATGTAAGTTATACGATCAGCAAGCGGTTAAATTTGCAGCTCTCAGGCAGATGTATAAACTTTATGTGCAATACACAGACCAATCTAGATCTGTTGACACAAAAACTCATAAATGTTCAATAATTTTAAACAATACTACGTAGAGAACTACAGTGAGGGAAAAACGTATTTGATCCCTTGCTGATTTTGTATGTTTGTCCACTGACAAAGAAATGATCTTTCTATGATTTTAAAGATTTTTAAAGACAGAATAACAACAAAAATATCTAGAAAACTGCATTTCAAAAAAGTTATAAATTGATTTGCATTTTAATGAGTGAAATAAATATTTGATCCCCTATTAATCAGCAAGATTTCTGTCTCCCAGGCATCTTCTATACAGGGAACGAGCTGAGATTAGGAGTTCTCTCTGAAAGGGAGTGCTCCTAATCTCAGCTTGTTACCTGTATGAAAGACACCTGTCCACAGAAGCAATCAATCAATCAGATTCCAATCTCTCCACCATGGCCAAGACCAAAGAGCTGTCCAAGGATGTCAGGGAGAAGATTGTAGACCTGCACAAGACTGGAATGGGCTACAAGAACATCGCCAAGCACCTTGGTGAGAGGGTGACAACAGTTGGTGCGATTATTCACAATAGTAAGAAACACAAAATGACTGTCAATCTCCCTCAGTCTGGGGCTCCATGCAAGGTCTCCCCTCGTGGAGTTTCAATGATCATGAGAATGGCGAGGAATCAGCCCAGAACTACATGGGAGACTCTTGTCAATGATCTCAAGGCAGCAGGGACCACAGTCACCAAGAAAACAATTGGTAACACTACGCCGTAAACGACTGAAATCCTGCAGCTCCTGCAAGGTCCCCCTGCTCAGGAAAGCCCATGTACAGCCCGTCTGAAGTTTTCTAATGAACATCTGAATGATTCAGAGGAGAGCTGGGTGAAAGTGCTGTGGTCAGATGAGACCAAAATCAAGCTCTTTGGCTTCAACTCAACTTGCAATGTTTGGAGGAGGAGGAATGCTGCCTATGACCCCAAGAACACCATCCCCACCATCATACATGGAGGTGGAAACATTATGCTGGGGGGGGGGGGGGGGCTTTCTGCTAAGGGGACAGGACAACTTCACCGCATCAAAGGGACGATGGACGGGGCCATGTACAGTCAAATCTTGGGTGGGAAACTCCTTTCCTCAGCCAGGGCATTAAAAATGGGCCGTGGATGGGTATTCCAGCATGACAATGACCCAAAACACACGGCCAAGATAACAAAGGAGTGGCTCAAGAAGAAGCATATTAAGGTCCTGGAGTGGCCGAACCAATCTCCAGACCTTAATCCCATAGAAAATATGTGGAGGGAGCTGAAGGTTCGAGTTACCAAATGTCAGCCTGGAAACCTTAATGACTTGGAGATCTGCAAAGAGGAGTGGGACAAAATCCCTCCTGAGATGTGTGGAAATCTGGTGGCCAACTACAAGAAACGTCTGACCTCTGTGATTTACAACAAGGGTTTTGACACCAAGTACTAAGTCATATTTTGCGAAGGGGTCAAATACTTATTTCACTCATTAACCACTTGCCGACCACCCGCCGTGGCTTGACGGCGGCAAAGTGGCTCATTATAGCAAACCGCCACAAGAACGAGTATTGTGAGCGCGTGCACGCTGCCGGAAGCACGCTCGCACGCTCACTGTATTCAGGGGGGGCCAGGAAGCAGGTAGGGAGGACTCGATGTCCACCGGCAACCCGCAATGGCCCCCCGCAGTGAGAGAACGGGGGTCCATGTATGTAAACATGGATCTCCGTTCTGACAGAAGGGGGAAGGGCTGTGATCACAGGCTTCCTGTATATGAGAGCCATGATCACTCCCCTCCCCCTGCCAGCCCAGCCCCCATACAGTTATAACACACTGGGGGAACACAGTTAACCCTTAGCGCGCCCCCTCCAGGTTAACCCCTTCACTGCCAATGGCATTTACACAGTAATCAGTGCATTTTTATAGCACTGATCGCTGTATAAATGCCAATGGTCCCAAAAAAGTGTCAAAATGGTCCGACATGTCCGCCCCATTATCACAGTACCGCTAAAAATCGCTGATTGCTGCCATTACTAGTAAAATATAATATAAATAAAAACCCCATAAATGAATTCTCATCATTCGTAAAGGTGGCAACTTTTGCGCAAACCAATCAATATACACCCATTGCGATTTTTTTTTTTTTACCAAAAATATTAGGAAGAATATAAATCGGCCAAAACCAATGATTTTTTATTTTTTTGGATTTGTATTTTAGCAAAAAGTAAGAAATATTGTTTTTTGCAAAATTGACGCTCTTTTTTTGTTTATAGCGACGGTCAGAAATGACGCAGAGGGGATAAAAATACCACCAAAAGAAAGCTCTATTTGTGGTAAAAAAAAAGGACGGAAATGTAATTTGGGTTCAACGTCACGCGACCGCGCAATTGTCAGTTAAAGCGACGCAGCGCCGAATCGCAAAAAGTGCTCTGGTCCTAACCTGGGAAATCCCTCCGGGGCTGAAGTGGTTAAAATGCAAATCAATTTATAACTTTTTTGAAATGCGTTTTTCTGGATATTTTTGTTGATATTCTGTTTCTCACTGTTAAAATAAACCGACATTAAAACTATAGACTGATCGTTTCTTTGTCAGCGGGCAAACGTAGAAAATCATCAGGGGGTCAAATACTTACCTCACTGTAAGTGCAATTTTATTTATTTATTTATTTCAGGTACTTATATAGCGCTGTCAGTTTACGCAGCGCTTTACATATACATTGTACATTCACATCAGTCCCTACCCTCAAGGAGCTGACAATCTAAGGTCCCTAACTCAGTTACCCCTCAGCATATTAAAAGTGTTATAAATAGTGTTGAGCGAACCCGGACTGTAATGTTCGGGTCCGTACCGAACTTTGGGGTGTCCGGGACTCGGACCCAAACATGGATGTTTCAAAAACCGTTCGGGTTCTGGGTTCTGGTAGTTGATCACGCATGATGAATAGCTGAAGGGCAGCCAATCAACAAGCGTTTCACTGGTTTGCCCTTAGAAGCCATCACAGCCATGCCTACTAATGGCATGGCTGTGATTGGCCAGTGCATCATATGACCCAGCCTCTGTATGAGGCTGGAGTCACAGTGCTGCATGTCACATGCTCTTGGGTTAGTGTAGGGAGAGGAAGCTGCCGGCGTTTTTGTGAGGGACAGATTGCAGACATTTTAACATCTGAACCTGCATCCTGAGATTACTACTACTGTTGCTCTGAGGGACAGATTGCAGAAATTTGAGATTTCACATACTGCTGCTTTGAGTGACAGATTTGCAGATCAAACTCTGCATAACACAACGATCGTTATGATCGTACACAACGATCAGATTGTGGGATCGTACACAACGATCAGATTGTGGGAGTAATTTGAGATTTCACATACTGCTGCTTTGAGCGACTGCACTAGGTAGAGGCTTCTGCTTAGAGGGACAGATTATTGTTCAAAAATCATCTCCTAGTTTATTTGATTTTAATTTATTTTCCCTATCCACATTTTTTAGTAGGGCACTTGCCCCACTCTTACCCCCATTTTACTTCCTTTTGCAGCCCTCTAGCACTTGCCAGGACTTTGTTACAGCCATTTTTGTGCCTAAAAGTCCGGGCCCCCATTGACTTCAATGGGGTTCGGGGTCCGGGATAACGTTCGGGCAACGTTCGGTGCCGAACCCGGACTTTTTCCCAAAGTTCGTACGGACCCTCCGAACGTCCAGGTGTTCGCTCAACTCTAGTTATAAATACCCAATTTAGATACTACTTGTATAAATACATAATATCATTTAAAATTCATGTCTCCAATTAAAAATACCAACTAAAATTATTTTTCTAGCTAACAATCTCAATTGCAACATTAAAAACATTGCAAATGACCTGCTTCACCCACGGGGTATCAAATCTGACACACGGGTCCACCCAGCCAAAAGGCCTGCTGGACCCCCTTCCTTATGATGAGCCAGGTGCTGGGTGAGGAGCTGCCCAAGGCAGGGAAGGATGCAGCGGTGGAGTGGATTCTTGCCACTGATCATGGGGTGGTCCTGAGATCGCAAGATCTGCTGGATTAATATGGAATTCAATGCAGGGGATGGAGAGGATCAGACTGACCTAGGAGGGAATGTTACCTATTATACAGACGCATCTTCTGAGCATGGATCCAAAATTGTTCCTGCAGACATTGCTCTACGTTCTGCCAAGGACTTATTAAGGTTCATTGCTAACCAACCCAATCCTGACAGAGGGTGTGCCGGGTGTTCTGGGTGACACACATCCCATAAAGTCATGAATAAAATATACACTCACCGGCCACTTTATTAGGTACACTTGTTCAATCGTTTGGAAACACAAATTGCTGCTCAGCCAATCACATGGCAGCAACTCAATGCATTTAGGTATCTAGACGTGGTGAAGACGACTTGAAGTTCAAACCGAGCCTCAGAATGGGGAAGAAAAGGGATATAAGTGACTTTGCAGGTGGCATGGTTTTTGGTGCCAGACGGTCTGGTCTGAGAATTTCTGGGATTTTCATGCACAACCATTTCTCGGGTTTACAGAGAATGGTGGGGAAAAATGAGAAAATATCCAGTGAGCTGCAGTTGTGTGGAGGAAAATGCATTGTTGATGTCAGAGGTCAGAGGAGAATGGGCAAACTGGTTACAGATGATAGAAAGGCAACAGTAACTCAAATAACCACTCGTTACACCCAAGGTATGCAGAATACCATCTCTGATTGCACAACACATCCAACCTTGAAGCAGATGGGCTACAGCAGCAGAATACCAAACTGGGCACCACTCCTGTCAGCTAAGAACAGGAAACGGAGGCTACAATTGGCACAGAATCACCAAAATTGGACAATAGAAGATTGGAAAAAGGGGGAATCTGATGTAAGGAGGGAATCTGATGTAAGGGGGGAATCTGATGTAAGGGGGAAATCTGATGTAAGGAGGGAATCTGATGTAAGGGGGGAATCTGTTGTAAGGAGGGAATCTGATGTAAGGAGGGAATCTGATGTAAGGGGGGAATCTGATGTAAGGGGAACTCTTATGGGGACTCCGATGAGAAAGGTGGAGACTGAATTTATTCAACCTTTTTTATGGACCGCAGTTTATTTGGAATTTCTTTCCTTTGTTTTACTGACATTCTCTCCCTGTGGCTCTCATCACTGCAATGCTCCAAATAAAATGAATTCATTCATTGATAAGATTTCTAGGAGTATTTGTAGAATATACAGGGTGGGCCTCATACTGACCCCCTGCTCTCAGAAGTTGGCCCTTTGGCCACTCCCTCTCCCTCGCTTCCCTCCTGGCCAATCCCTGTGAAGGACATCCGAGCCGACCAATGGTAGGGCAGAGGAGGGTCAGACCGCTGTGGTGTTTGACAAATAGTCTGAAGCCAACATGGCACTGCTGTAGGTTTGGTGAATTCCATTCTTCTTGGTAGATGAAATCCTTCAATCCACTTTTTGTCTGCAGTTATAAATCTGTGACCCTTCTTCCCCCCACAACTACAGCTCAGGAAAATTGCACCTTGCTGGGGTTTTTTTTTTTTTCAACCAACTGCTGCCCCCTGCTGTCCATTGCCAAACCTGCGCAGCACCAGCCTGCAGTATAGATAGTAAATACATTGAACATAACAGGTGATGGCATCCAACAAGGAAAATCTTTAAAAAAATAAATAAATAAAATAAATACATAAAATAATAATAAATAGAAATAAATAAATGAAAATAAAATAAAATTAAAACTCATCTTCCCAACAGAGCAGAAGCTAAAAACATCAGCAATGTCACAGAACCTGAAGAACGCTGCCTCGCCGTACAGAGGGGGTAAACCTTCCTGTATTATTTGCACCCACAGGCAAGCCTACCTATAGGTCCTGTAACTCTCTCCTAAAGGGGCGCCGTTCATGAGATATTTGCTGTATATGCAGCCCATGACGTCATCGGCGCAATGCGCTCTGAAGGGATGGCCGCCCGTGCCGTGACCGGCGGATCCCGCGCTCATGCTTGGGAGTGACGTCACGCGGCTCCGGCCAATCACAGAGCCGGAGTCTGCGGCCCCAGAAGGAAGATCGATGCGGTCTCCAGAGGGGACGATGCGGGCTTCGTTTGCAGATGAGGGTCACGTAATGTGCTAGTATGCAATGATAGCATACTAGCACATTATACCTTCACTTTGCAGGAAAGAAAAAAAAATTCCTCTTTAAAGCGTTTGTTACTCCAAGAGTTCATATTCCTGATATGTGGCTGCTGTACCATGAAGTCGTATGGGAAAGTCTCCTGTTCTCTTTGTATTGCTTTCTTTGTGTGATATACCTGGTGTTCCTGCTGGTCCCTCTGCTTATTAAAACTGACCACACTAAGCAGGAGAGCACACCATAGCCGGTTCTTTGCTATGCTGGGAACTCAGTGTAGCTGGGAACTCCAGAGCTGGGAACTCCAACGATCACACTAGTCCTGACCCCCCCCTAGTCCTGACCCCCCCCCCCCCGCCCCACACACACACACACACACCTGCACTGCCATTCACTGGGAAGCTCATTGTGCTGCTGTTTCTCCTCCTCCAGCTCTTATGCTCCTAAGAACTGAGGAATGGGATCACTTATTAAAAAAAGGGAAAGAAATGCATTTATAATTTTTCTATATCTCTACACAAAAATGTTTTTTCCTTCCATTTCTGTGTTAAACTGAATGAGTTGTTTTTGCAAGGCGATCGCTTAGTCACTTTAAGCCCTTAAAGTGGCAGTAAACACAGCTGGCACACTTGTGCCTACTGGTAGGCTTATAATAAAGCTTTCCTGGAGGTACAAGGAATATCTTGTAAGCATCTCTGCAGCCGGTGACGTCACTGGCGCATGCGTTCTGAAGGGATGGCACAACCCCCACACGCATGCGCAGGAGTGACATCATGGCGGCTCGCCCAAACGGCTGGAGCCCGCAAACCCTGAAGGAAGACCGGGTGAAGATGGAAGCCCAGTCAGCAGTGGCAGCTCGGCACCGGAGGGCTTAGTTTTACAGGTCTTTCATAATGTGCTAGTATACAATGCATGCAAGCACATCATGATATAACCTTGCAGGGGGGGGTATTTCTTTATCTGCATTTACTATCGATTTAAGGTCATTTCTTATGGTAGGGGGCACGGCGCCCAGACGAAAAGAGGTATAACCTCTGTATACAGGAAGGCTTTTACAGTATGTGCTTCTATATACATAAAATATAGAATAATTATTAGAAATAACACTGCGTATTGTCAGTCCACAGAGCCTTCAACTTCCTCTGCATTATCTGAAAGTTCTGGGGATGCAAAATGTCCATTTATTCATTTTTTGTAGTTTGGTTGAGCTGGAAGGACAGGCGACTTTTATTAATCTTTATAACTGATGTAACTGTCACTTAACTGTCACTGAGATGGAGCAGACCCTGGAAACTGCAGAGAAGTGCTGCCACCTGGTGTTCATTAATAAAACGAATACAAAATACTGAGACAGTCCCAGACCTGGGGAACTGCAGAGAAGTGCTGCCACCTGGTGTTCATTAATAAAACTAAGACAAAATACTGAGACAGTCCCAGACCGTGGAGACTGCAGAGAAGTGCTGCCACCTGGTGTTCATTAATAGAACTAATACAAAATACTGAGACAGTCCCAGACCTGGGAGACTGCAGAGAAGTGCTGCCACCTGGTGTTCATTAATAAAACGAATACAAAATACTGAGACAGTCCCAGACCTGGGAAACTGCAGAGAAGTGCTGCCACCTGGTGTTCATTAATAAAACGAATACAAAATACTGAGACAGTCCCAGACCCGGGAAACTGCAGAGAAGTGCTGCCACCTGGTGTTCATTAATAAAACTAAGACAAAACACTGAGACAGTCCCAGACCGTGGAGACTGCAGAGAAGTGCTGCCACCTGGTGTTCATTAATAAAACGAATACAAAATACTGAGACAGTCCCAGACCTGGGGAACTGCAGAGAAGTGCTGCCACCTGGTGTTCATTAATAAAACTAATACAAAATACTGAGACAGTCCCAGACCTGGGAGATCTGTTCCATACAGTCAGATTTTGTTTCAGCTTTGATACATCAGATGGACAGAATTTACTAACAACTTTCTAAACATTTCCTTTAAATTCTACCTGGTCATGTGGACATTCACATCATTCAATCTTTGATAGAGTATGTTACTTTATCAAATCAGACCTGTAAAGCCTCGTACACACGGTTCGACAATCGCATACAACAGGTCGTACTCACGACCGTTGTATGCGATATCGATCGTTTGTATGCGCGATTTGAACAGCCGACGTACAACGGTCGTACATGGGAGTTGTATGAGCAGACTAGAAAACTTGGTCGTACTAACAAGTGCTCATACGACCGTTGTATCGTGTGTACAGAGCAGTTGGTACAACAAGTTGTATTGTGCAAAACACGCATGCTCAGAAGTCAGGAACGGCCGGATGCTAATTACATGCACCTGAGCGTTCTTTCCCCGGCCGTACGATCGTGTAGTGCAGTCAGTATGCTGCATACAACAGCCAACGTACGATTCGACACGATCGTACGTGCTATCGTCGAACCGTGTGTACGAGGCTTTACAGAGTATGAGAGTCTGTTGGGAGACATGTGCGATTCATTTCGTTCCCAATTCGTTTTTTAACAAATTTTTTCGAAATTCGTTAATTCAGACAAATCCGAAATTCCAAATTTTCGAATTTTTCCAAACTTCCATTAATTCAAATTCGAAAATTCAGTAATTCGAAAATCGGAAATTCCTAATATCCGAAATTCGAAAATTGGAAAAGCTGGAATTAGGAAAATTGGAAATTCGAAAATCCGACTATACGAAAATAAGAAAGAAAATCCGAAAATTAGTGAACATAAGGAATGCGAATTTATACAAAGTTATGAATTATCCAAAATAACGAATGTCACATCTAAACAAATGGAACATAAAGAAATAATAATAATAAAACGTTTTTATTATTATTATTTATTATAATTAATTCATTACGTTCCATTCGTTTAGATGCAGCATTCCTTATTTCAGATAATTCATAACTTTGGTTAAATTTTCATTTGTTACGTTCACTAACAGCCAAATTTCAAAGGAAATTCCAATACCTATAATTTAATAGTGATTTATTAGTTAGTTATTATTTTGAATTTTCGGATTTTCTTTCTTATTTTTGAATTGTCAGATTTTCTAATTTCCGGGTTTTCACATTTTTTACCTCCGATTTTCTGAATTTCGGCATTTTTGAATTTGGAATTACCGAATTCGAAAATTTCCAAATTTCGAAGTCCAAATTCGAAACTTTCCGATTTCCGAAAATTTTAGAATTTCCGAAAAAGAAACAAAAAAACTAATGAAACCAAAACGAACGACATTTTCGGCCGCGCACATGTCTAGTCCACGGCCAACATGCAGCCAGAATTTTATTACTGTTTGCTTCTTCATTGATTTGAATTTTTTTTTTTACCCCCCCCCCTTCCAATTTAGAACCAGGGATGAGCTTTCTGGTCGATTTTTTTGAGCAAAGCTGACATTTTTTTAAATAAATGGGTTCATCTATTTCGGATGCGCTTGCACCTTTTTGATTGAGGCGCGGTGTGACGCATGCCTGGTGTATCTCCATGTAATGCAAATTTTTAAGTAAAACATGTTTTGAATGCTGCTAAAAACATAGGAGGCCCTATTACACTAAGGTAAGGCGCATGCGTTACAGGGTGCAACAATGCATGGCGATGCACCATAGCGCGTTCCATTACCAATCTGTGAGTCCCTCCTGATTTTCAGGGTGTTTGGGGTTCCCTGGCAGCCTCTTACTCCTAACAGGCTGCTGTAAAGCAAAAAAAAAAAAAGCAAATAAACTTGCTAGAAAATTTGACTGCTCCAGGAAGAGTCAATTCCCCAGTCCAGTCCCTTACCTGGCACGTTGTAGCTTTCTCCACCTTCTGGAGGTGTCTAATGGATGTCTGTGCTGGCCCAGCTCCTCTACCGCTCACCTCCATCTGTGTTGGGGAGAGGAGTGAAGGGGAATACTATAGTTAGCTAAAGCAGACTTCACCTTCACCCATATTTAGTTCATGGGCCGGGGCGTGGTCAACATCCCCCCCCCCCCCCCCATGCTTACAGAATCTGGGATTCACCATTTCTATTTGTCCTGGTGATCGCTATCACTGGAAGTGAAAGAGAATCCCAAATTTTGTCTTGTCACCATAACAGGAATCCAGGAGAGATCTTCCAATGGGGACACTAGTTCTGGTGGCACGCCGGGATTCCCTCACTTTGGGGGGATTTACTCTCAATTCCTGTTTTGGCTATAGGAGAGGAAGTGAAGGGGAGTTTCCCCAATGGGAAATAGATGGGGAAAAAAACTGTCAGGGGTTATAACCCTCTCTCTCATTCCATTCACATTGAAAAAAAAAGTTAGTTTTACTTTACATTCTACCACGCATGCAATGTGATTGCTGGCTTTGTTTATAAACAAAGCCCAGTGATGGTGGGCAGACTATCAGGACCTCTATAAGCAGTGCCGGGTTCTCTCCTCTGCACCTTCCCAGCACTTTTTAACCACTTCACCCCACGGAAGGATTTCCCACTGTAGGACCAGAACACTTTTTGCGATTCGGCACTGCGTCGCTTTAACTGACAATTGTGCGGTCGTGCGACGTTGTACCCTAACAAAATTTTTCTTCCTTTTTTTTCCCATGAACACAGCTTTCTTTTGGTGGTATTTGATCCCCTCTGCGTCATTTCTGATCGCCGCTATAAACAAAAGAAGAGCGACAATTTAGCAAAAAAAATAAATAAAATGTATTCATCGGTTTTGGCCGATTTATATTCTTCCTCATATTTTTGTTTAAAAAATCTCAATGATTGGTTTGCGCAAAAGTTGCTGCGTTTACAAACCATGAGAATTGGCGTTTTTACATTTTGTAATTTTTTTTAGTAATGGCGGTGATCTGCGATTTTTATTGGTACTGCGATATTGGGGCGGACATGTCGGACATTTTTTACACTTTTTTGGGACCAATGACATTTATACAGCAATCAGAAATTTAAATATGACGATTCGCGAGACAGTGCCACACTGCCGCAGTAAATATACTGAGCGTGGTCGGGCACCGGTTAAACGTAACATATTCTAAATAAGATACCAGGTTGGCCATTTCTGACAATGCTAGTTGCCTGGCTACTACCAACATCAATATGTTATGTGCTTGGCTGTTACTGCCATCAATCCTTTCTTCATTATTGGTCTAATATATTGTTAAATATGTTTACAAACTATTATTATGAATTATTACAAAGTATTATTATTTGTTAAAGCAGCCGTCAAAATGTCCACCCGTCTGCTCACATCTTGCGGGTGGAAAATGATTGAGGGCGAGCGTTTGCTGCCTCGGAGGGAGGGGGGGGAGCACCGCTTGCAGGTGGGGTTGAATTGGAGCCGTTCTCCCAGGGAGCCGGCCGGATCATCACAGAGCGGGGAACGTCGCTGTAACAGTTTTTATTTGAATTGCCCAGTGTTCCCCGAAATCGCCGTCACACACACAGCCCCGCCTCCTGGCCCGGGTACTTTGATAGACAATACATCAATGAAGGTTTTGACAGCACCACAGGAACTTCCAAACGAATAGTGTTTATTCAGTAAAACGTCATACAGGTTGCTAATTCAACAGTCCATGAGAAGTACATCAAGGCAAGATAGATTGACGCGTTTCACGGGAGTTATACCCGCTTAGTCATAATCTTTGATAGACAGAACACCGATCCAATTCCGGGACGTGTTCTGTCTATCAAAGTGTCTGGGGCCAGGAGGCAGGGCTGTGTGTGTGACGGTGAACGCGGGGAACACTGGGCAATTCAAATAACTGTTACAGTGACGTTCCCCGCTCTGTGATGATTCGGGCGGCTCTCCTCTTCCTCTCCTCTCTCTTCCCCTGCTCGGATGAAGTGGCATTAATGGGCACAGGTGAGGCTGCATTAATGGATTGATGGGCACAGGTGAGGCTGCATTGATGGGCACAGGTGAGGCTGCATTGATGGGCACTGGTGAGGCTGCATTGATGGGAACAAATGAGATGGCATTGATGGGCACAGGTGAGGCTGCATTGAAGGGCACTGGTGAGGCTGCATTGATGGGCACAGGTGAGGCTGCATTAATGGATTGATGGGCACAGGTGAGGCTGCATTGATGGGCACAGGTGAGGCTGCATTGATGGGCACTGGTGAGGCTGCATTGATGGGAACAAATGAGATGGCATTGATGGGCACAGGTGAGGCTGCATTGAAGGGCACTGGTGAGTCTGCATTGATGGGCACAGATGAGGCTGCATTGATGGGTACAGGTAAAGCTGCATTGATGTGCACAGGTAAGGCGGCGTTGATGGGCACAGGTGAGGCTGCATTGATGACCACAGGTGAGGCTGCATTGATGGGCACAGGTGAGGCTGCATTGATGGGCACAGGTGAGACTGCACTGATGAGCACAGGTGAGGCTGCACTGATGGGCACTGGTGAGGCTGCATTGATGGGCACTGGTGAGGCTGCATTGGTGGGCACAGATGAGGCTGCATTGATGGGCACAGGTGAGGCTGCATTGATGGACACAGGTGAAGCTGCATTGATGGGCAATGGTGAGGCTGCATTTATGGGCACAGATGAGGCTGCATTGATGGGTACAGGTGAGGCTGCATTGATGGGCACATGTGAGGCTGCATTGATGGGTACAGGTAAGGCTGTATTGATGGGCACAGGTGAGGTAGCATTGATGGGTACAGGTGAGGCTGCATTGATGGGCACAGGTGAGGTGGCATTGATGGGCACAGGTGAGGCTGCATTGATGGGCACAACTGAGGCTGCACCGATGGGCACTGGTGAGGCTGCATTGATGGGCACTGGTGAGGCTGCATTGGTGGGCACAGATGAGGCTGCATTGATGGACACAGGTGAGGCTGTCTTAATGGGCACTGGTGAGGTTGAATTGATGGGCACTGGTGAGGCTGCATTGATGGACACTGGTGAGGCTGCATTGATGGACACTGGTGAGGCTGCATTGATGGGCACTGGTGAGGCTGCATTGATGGGCAATGATGAGGCTGCATTGATGGGCACTGGTAAGGCTGCATTGATGGGCACTGGTGAGGCTGCACTGATAAAGTTGTTGTTAATATTTATTTTTGTAACTTAATTCCGCATAAAATGTTGACGTGTAATTTCATGAGATAATTTATGAGGGCGTGTTTAGGGGCGGGATTATGGGCGGGGCAGAGGCTGGGTGGGGCAGCTGGTTGCGAGTAACCAGGCCAGGTAGTAGCTCAGGACTTGACATTTTGAGCCCTGGATTAAATTATTATTACATCTTTATAAAATATTATTATTTATTCTTAAAAAGACGTTTTATAAAATATTGTAATACATTATTATTACTATAAGGTATTATTATATATTATTGGAACGTATTTCCTATTATCTATCAGGAGAAGTTCGGGATGTCAGCCCAGTGATCCCATCAGGGTGGAGGGGTGACTCCACTGTCAGGAAGTCACTGCTTTCAGAGCTCCAGGGGTCACCACCACCCATCCCCCTCCCAGCCCTGCACGTGGTGGGCAACAACCGGTTAAATCCACACCTGCGGGTGGAGCCAATCAGCGCCTGCGTCCTAGGATGGGGGCGGCCCCCTGCGCCGTTTGAACTGAGGGCGGGGCCACGTGGATGCGGGCAGAGGACTGAGCATGCGTGGCGTTCGGAACCGTCGGGTATCCTGCCTGACTGTCTCCATGGTAACAGAACGCCCTGGTAACCGGGGCCTAAACACGGCCTGAGAGCGATGAGCCCCCGGACGGAGGAGGTGACGGCTTCCCTCATCAGAGAATTCCTCAGCAGGAAGGTGACGGTCCAGTGAGTGTGTCAGTCCCCCTGTACCGGGACCATCCGGTCACACGGTACCATGTATGGCGGGTGTATTATTGTACCCCGGATACACTGCATGCTGTCACCCATAGCAACCAATGACTGTCATATCCCAGCATGCCCTGGGTCACTCGGGGGAACCCCAAATCCCAGCATGCCCTGGGTCACTCGGGGGAACCCCAAATCCCAGCATGCCCTGGGTCACTCGGGGGAACCCCAAATCCCAGCATGCCCTGGGACTCTCTTTGGGGGAGCCCCAAATCCCGACATGCCCTTGGACTCCCTTTGGGGGAACCCCAAATCCCAGCATGCCCTGGGACACTCCTTGGGGAATCCCCAAATCCCAGCATGCCCTGGGACTCTCTTTGGGGGAACCCCAAATCCCAGCATGCCCTGGGACTCTCTTTGGGGGAACCCCAAATCCCAGCATGTCCTGGGACACTCATCGGGGAAACCCCAAACCCCAGCATGCCCTGGGACTCTCCTCGGGGGAGCCCCAAATCCCAGCATGCCCTGGGTCACTCATCGGGAGGAGCCCCAAACCCCAGCATGCCCTGGGACTCTCCTCGGGGGAGCCCCAAATCCCAGCATGCCCTGGGTCACTCCTCGGGGGGAGCCCCAAATTCCGGCATGCCCTGGGTCACTCGGGGGGAGCCCCAAATCCCAGCATGCCCTGGGTCACTCGGGGGGAGCCCCAAATCCCGGCATGCCCTGGGTCACTCATCGGGGAAACCCCAAATCCCAGCATGCCCTGGGTCACTCGGGGGGAGCCCCAAATCCCAGCATGCCCTGGGTCACTCATCGGGGGAAAAACCCCAAATCCCGGCATGCCCTGGGTCACTCCTCGGGGGAGCCCCAAATCCCAGAATGCCCTGGGTCACTCCTCGGGGGAGCCCCAAATCCCAGCATGCCCTGGGTCACTCCTCGGGGGAACCCCAAATCCCAGCATGCCCTGGGACACTCCTTGGGGGAACATCAAATCCCAGCATGGCCTGAGTCACTCCTCGGGGGAAACCCAAATCCCAGCATGCCCTGGAACACTCCTCTGGGAAACCCAAATCCCAGCATGCCCTGGGACACTCCTCGAGGAGCCCCAAATCCCAGTATGCATTGAGAAGCTTTGCAGGTACTGTTGCCATATAAGGAATCGTCTCCGACCTCTGTCCTGTTTGTCCTGGGGTCAGCAGATGAAATGTGCGGAGGCCTTCATTATTCATACACAGGGCTGTGCTGGGGGGGGGGGGGGTTGGTACATGTGGCAGCCATTTGTGCCATTACCACCCCCTCCCTGTCAGTTGCCCAGTGGCTGCCTGCACCATAGCGACCGCTGACTCTGTGTGGCCTGGGTGCTGAACATACACAGGGCATGCGCTGAGGACGGAGTCTGTGACCTCAGTGCCGCCTCCTAGTGTGCCTCCATGAGCGCTATCAAAGGCCTTGTTGCTGGTAAACAAAGTGATTGTTACCCAGAGGGAACCTTGAAATCACTTCTGAGGACCTCTGCTTAAAGCAATTCAATTTAGATTAGCGGTGAATAAATGCCCCATGTGAAGAATGCCTCCCTTACAGAACGCTGTCATGCAGCTGACTGTGTCAAGTGGCGTTTGCTCTGGAACTATGGAGGCACCATCAGATGGGCGTTCAATAAGCCAAGGCTCAAGGGACCCCCAGAAACCTCTGGAGGAACCCTAGAGTCCCATGGAACCCCAGCAGAGAACAGCAGCTCCTCGCCATTTGAAGCTCCCAGGAGTGTTGGATGCCGGTTTCCCCTGCTGTTTGCTGTGGTTTCTTCCTCTGACCCCTCTGTCACTACTGAGTCCTGTAGCAATGTAGGAAGAAACCATGGCACATTGGGGGGGTACCACACACTGCTTGTCTGTTCAGACATAAAATGTATCACATATGGAACCAGCACCCATTGTGACAGATTGCTATCTTCCTGTACTATTTTCAAAATCTGACCTTGCTGCCACTCAAATTCCATGTGCACCTTGTGCTGACCAAACTTGTGAGCCGAAAACCCAACCAATCACATGGGGCTATTTCCCACTCATTCGAGGAACTGCCCTTAGTACCCAAAGGTCATGTACTAGTAAAGGGGACCGGTCTGTTCTTTACAGTGCTGTAGATAGACACCTTTCTATTTTATTTAATTGTATTTATTTTAATATTTAAAGTAGAATTCCAGGCTAAACCTTACTAGTCTTAAAAATTCTCCCTCCCCCTTCTAACATCTATGCCAACTAATCTGTTTAAAAAAAAAAGGAAAGATGTATATACTTACCTATTTTCAGCCCAGTCAGGTGATCCCCTGTGTCAGACAGCTGCAGGGGAGAGGAGAGAGCGCAGACAACGGCTGGTAAAACCCGGAGAGGTGACATCACCCATAGGCTCACATGTCCAAGCTGTTGTTGGGGTTCCCTCCTCTCCCCTGCAGCTGGCACAGGCCACACGGCTGACACAGGACAGGTGGATCACGTGATCAGACTGGAACGGCCTGAAAAAATGTGTATATAGAAGTATGGACGTCTTTTTTACTTTCTTACACGGGTTAGTTAGAATAGATTTTAGGAGAGGGGGAGGGAGCATTTTAACATTCTTTAGGTACCGTACTGTGGAAACGTTTTAGGCAGGTGTGAAGAAATGCTATAAAGTAAGAATGTTTTCAAAAACATATATTTTAATAGTTTATTTTTATCAATTTACAAAATGCAAAGTGAGCAAACAGAAGAGCAATCGAAATCCAATCAATATTTGGTGTTACTGCCCTTTGGCTTCAAACCAGCATCAATTCTTCTAGGTATGCTTGCCCCCAGGCAGATAACTTCTCCATCATGCCATACCATCTGGGAGGCATGTGATTGGCCCCGCATTTATTCTTCAGCAGGACAACCACCCCAAACATACAGCCAATGTCATTAGGAACTATCTTCAGTGTAAAGAACAAGGAGTCCTGGAAGTGATGGTTTGGCCCCCACAGAGCCCTGATCTCATCATCATGGAGTCTGCCTGGGATGACATGAAGGGACAGAAGGATTTGAGGCAGCCGACATCCACAGATCTGTGCTTAGTTCTCCAAGGTGTTTGGAACAACCTACCTGCCGAGTTCCTTCAAAAACTGTGTGCAAGTCTACCTAGAGGAATTGATGGCAAAGGGCGGTCACACCAAATATAGATTTGATTTCTCTTCTGTTTATTTACTTTCCATTTTGTTAACCACTTCCCACCCAAAGTACTTTATATTCCCTCCAATCAGCCCTCAGAGCTGTCCTCACTGAACTCCGCAGTGTGTGACTTCAGCTCTCCATCCCTTTTTTTTTTTTCTGACCGCTCAGACAAGCTGTATAAATTCTGAACGGCTGTAGAGAAGAGAAGACTGCAGATAAACTGGTACAAGCATTTGCTTCATCTCTGTGTATCACCTGAGGATATTCCCTTCACTGGGTATATGTAAGGGTTGACAACAACTTTAGTGTTGAAGTGTACAAATGCCACCATGTCTCTTCCTCCCTATGTTGTCTATTGCTGTTTATATATTTTGTCATTTTTGTTTCTATAGGGGCTGAAAAAGACACGCGCTGCTCTAGATGAAGAACTGCCACGCACGCAGCACAGCATCAGCAGCAGGGATGAACTGAGGGCCGCGTTACACTTGGATTCTTTGTACAAGGAGAACAAGGTAGTGACCTTTACCAACATAATGCTATTAAACTGCTGATGTCACAGTATGCAGGTACCTACAGGTGCCCCAATGTACCTGTAGTAATCTTCCAGAACACACTGTGGGAGCTGAAATCAGGAGTGCTCTACTATGCTAATATCGACCTAAGTATCCAAAGTGGCCTATCCACCGACATTCTGCCCCCTTATTCACCACCCCAATAGGCTGCAGATGGGCGCCGTATGCTTATAGCATGGCAAATAGCAGTAGATCCCTGATGCACTCAAAAGGTTGATTTACTGGAGAGTGAGCAAAATCTGCTGCAGCTCTGCATAGAAATCAGCTTCCAGGTTTTATTGTCTAAGCTTAATTGAACAACCTGAAGTTAGAAGCTGATTTTCTCTATGCAGAGCTACACCAGATTTTGCACTCTCCAGTTTTAGTAAATCAACCCCAAAGTGCTGCCTTTCCCCGTGAGTGCTGCAGTACAGGAGATTATAGGAGGCTAATGTAAGGACAGATGCGGTTACTTATACTAGCTGTATTTCAAACTATATTTATGATTTTTAATGACTACAAAACTGCACCTAAAGTGGAGTTCCACCATTTAAAAGTCAGCAGCTACAATAAGTGTAGCTGCTGACTTTTAACAATTGGATACTCACCTGTCCCTGGCTTCAGCGATGCGGCTGCCCAAGGGTTCGCTCTCCTCCCCTTGGTGGCGCCGGCATCACAAGTGTGGGCACCCGGCTTTCGCTTCAAAGGCGGACGGGCACTGCGCATGCGCGAGTCACGCTGCTCCTTGTGAATAGCCGGTGTATCTTCTGGGACCTGTCCCAGAAGATCGCCTAGATGGAGGTGGGGGGGAGGTGAACTTCTTTCCGGAGCCGCGGCTCTAGGAGGGGAAGTGGACCTGGGACCGTGTGAAAACAGGGTCCCCGCCCATATTTATCTTGCGTTAAGCTTTAATTTAATAATACATACTTCAGGGCTCGACAAACCCCAGGTCACTGAGTTTTTTGTGCCGGCGCCTAAGGTGCCGTCAGAATTCTCCCCACACCCGGTGCGTGCCCCCCCCCATATATGTATCCCGGGGCTAACTTACCCATCTCCAAGCCTGGGATTGGCATAGCGGGTGCCGCCGGGTAGAGGGGAGAGCAGACACCCGTCCGCTCTCCTCCCCTTCTAGTTGTTGACCTGGAAGTGATGTGTGACGTCACCCCCAAGTCCCCGTTCACAGTGCCCGGCCATCAAGAATGTAATGCAGTGCGATCTGCATTGCATTACTTTCAGTGGAGCACAGGGGAGACATGCAGGGTCTTTTAGATCCCAGATGTATTTTTGTCCCCTGTGTGATGGCTGGGAAAAAAAAGTTAAATAAAAAAAAATGTTTTAATTGTAAAAAATTACAGCTACATCCAAGCACATAAAATCCCCCTCCCCTCCCCTAGGCCGCCACCCCTACATATACACACATACAAACCTAAACACGCAGGGCGCCTGTGTCTGAAAACATTGATTGCGATACACATGTTACATATCGCCGTGCACGCCGGAATGAAAGCAATGGTTCTAGAACCAGGAACGGCACCTGTGAAAAAGCACATGCGCCAGTGATGTCGTGGCTGCATGCAATGTAAATATCTCGGTACGCGTTTAGGAGATATTTACACTACCTATAAGTAAGCCGTATTATAGGTTTACCTGTAGGTAAATGTCTGCAGAGGACATTTTACGTCCTCTTTAGAGTGTCGCCTATGGAAAATATAGGGTATTGACCTGTTTAAGGTTTGACATATTGGGTATCTATTTTCGGTGCAACCTTGACCTTTATATTTTACCAAAAAATTGGATAATTTATTGTGTTTTCATGCCCCCTAAAATTAAATTTAATGTGTGGGGTTTTTTTTGTTTGTTTTTTAACTGAATTTTTTTGCGCTAATATCATGTGACATTAGAACTATAACTATTTTATTCTCTATGTTTTGCTTTCATAAAATATATAATGTTTGGTTGTTTTATTATATAATCTTCAGGCCTAAAATGGGTGGAAACGGCACAAATACTGGAGAAAAGTTTACCTTCAGAAACCCGTTACATGTTCCACCCATAAGATTTGTTAGTTTAAAAAAAAAATCTGTCTCCTAACTTTTTTAGCTGGCTCCTAGATTCAAAGCAAATTTCTCAAGCCCTGAATGCTTACACTATGGGATTGATTTACCAAAGAACAATAGGCTGGTCACTTTGCAAGGGAGTTTGCCCCAGAGCTTAGTGAATGAGGTAAACCTTCACTTTGCAAAGAATGCCCAATCACATAAAATAAACATCTTTTTTTGCTTGCACGTGATTGGATGATGGAAGTCAGCAGGGCATCTCATTTACTAAGCACTGGGGAAAATTCCCGCCCAAAGTGAAACTTCCCTTGCAAAGTGAACAGCCTATTCAACGTTAGTAAATTAACCTCCGACCTCAACCCTACTGAACCTCTTTGGGATGAACTCTGACCTCAACCCTACAGAACATCTTTGGAATGAATTGGAATGCCGACCTGTGAGTCAGGTCTTTTCATCTCATCATTAGTACCTGACCTCACAAATGTTCTTTTGGCTAGATGGACACAAATTCCCACAGTCATACTCCAAAATCTTGTAGAAAGTCTTCCCAGTTGAGGCTGCTATAGCCATAAAGAGGCCATCTCCATATTAATGTCCCAACGTCATCTTGGGATGTCCATCAAGCCTTTCATAGGTGGGATGGTCAGGTGTTCACAAGCCTTCGGCCATATTGTTTATCCTCTCTTTTTTTTCTTTTTTTTTTTTTCTTTGGAAAAGATTTTTATTTAGCATAACCATATTTCACATACATAATATCTGGTTAGCTAATTGCCAACATGAGATCAATAAAAGCAGACCGTATAATCTTCTCAAGCCTACATACAACAACTTTTGAGAGTCCCAGAGCCGGCTCTGCTATCAGAGGATTGTGCCATTTTTGTTTTTGTGTTGCTTATACAACACAACCAACAAAAGCAAAGCATCCCCACACTATGGACATTTGGAGATTGAGAAGGATGCCCTAACCCACCCACCAAAGACACCTATCTCCAGTAGGGCCAAGGTACCCAACAACCCTCCCGTTTCGTGACAGAACTATATAAATAAAAACCCCTGGGGAATCACAAAAAAAAAACCTTCCTCCTAGACCCCCTCCGTCATACTAGTGTAGTGTAGCTTTAGCCACAGACTCCAGTAGGGGCCTGTTTAAGAATAGCATCCATTTTGCAGCTTTATCCCTTCCTAAACCATCAGTGATCTACTGCTTCCAAGGTATCCGTCGAGTCAACCCACCGAAACCACACCTTCCTGAACTTCCTAGAGGAGCCCCGGGCCTCATACGGTATAGAGGAATGTCTGCGTTCACCACCTTCATCCACATCCCCAATGTCAGTTGTTCTGTATTGTTCAGTTGTTCTGTATAAATCCACCTCCTCGCTATGAGCTTCCAAACCTCAAAATATAACGTCCAAAGGAACAGTTTGGTATATACATACAGCTCCTCTTGGTCAAAAATGCCCAAGAGATGCAAAGGGGAATATATATTAGGAAGGTCAAATTTATCAGCTATAAATGCAGTTACCATAAACCATAAGGGCCTTATCTTATTGCACTCCCACACCATATGAAAAAAAGTCCCCTCAGCCCTCAGGCATTTATGACAAACTGCAGAGTCTCTCTTACGCTTTCGGAATAGTCTAACCGGTGTATAATACATCTAAAGGAGGTACCTAATTTGGATCATCCTATCCCGTGCAGAGATATCTGATGGAAGGTAAATGTCCAGAACTTCCTGCCAGAGCTCCTCCGACAGCTCTGGAACAAATGTCAACCATCTAGACCTGACCCTGCCTATCAACGCAGCATCTCCAGGCCCTACTGCCAGATAGTATCTGGAAATCTGCTTGGCCGGATCAGGGTCCAGCAAAGTGGTCTCCAGAGAGGTATTTTGAACCAGA
>BLSH010384004.1:1541571-1569499 GCA_018402905.1 Glandirana rugosa | reverse complement strand
CTTCCCAACAACCCTGGCCAGTTTAACAAGTGGGCCCCCAGATCCCGGCCCCCCACCCTATGTGAATGAGTATGGGGTACATTGAAAACACTACACAGGTTATAAAACAATTTATTAAGGTAACTCTGGCATCTCTTTTCCGATTTCTTCTCCCTCCGGCGATGTCTTCATCCTCCTCCAGTTCTTCTCCCTCCTCCGCTGATGTCTTCTCCCTCTCTCCGCAGTCTTCTGCTGGGTCTCCTCTCTCTGCTGTCTTCTCCCTCTGTTCTACCTCCGATGTTGTGTCAACGCGCTCCTGGTGTAAAGCTGGGTCTGCTATGTGCCAATACTCATATAGTCATGGGACGGGGCCACCCGGTGACATCATGTGGAGGCCCCGCCCCTTATTACATCACCGCCCGGTGCATAATGGGGCGGTGACATCACAAGGGGCACTGGCCCCCCCCTTTCCTGACAGGGCTTGGTATGGATGAGTTTGGCGAGGGGTTCCCCTTCAAGATCCTCAGCACACAAGCTGCGCCGCAAGTTGGATAATCATGATCTGACTTCTGGTGTGATTTCTATTTAAATTAATGGGCTCCCATAAGGAACCATTGATTTTGGATAGGGGCATGAGAAACGCTCGAGGAGGCTCAACGTGGTTGTGTCCAGCGTTAAGCCGCGTTTATCAGCTTTTACCAGCATCAGGCGTTTTTACAGCTCTAATGCCGCGCCTCAGAATGTGCTGATCCTGGGGATTTATTTATTTATTTTTTTGCAGCTTGAAACTGCCTATGCCACTTACAGCTCATAAAAGCCTGTGTGTGCATGAGGCCATAGAATAACATGGAGAGGAGTTTTTAAGTTGCAAAAAAAAAGTTTAATGCTGCTAAAAGCAGCTGTAAAAATGCCCCGTGTGCATGAGGAACTAATGGGTCAAGCCCAACCCCTGAAAAACAACCTCGCACCATAATCTCCCCTCCACCAAATGATTTGGACCAGTGCACAAAGCAAGGTCCATAAAGACATGGATGAGTGAGTTTGGGGTGGAGGAACTTTACTGGCCTGCACAGAGCCCTGACCTCAACCCGATAGAACACCTTTGGGATGAATTGGAGGGGAGACTGTGAGCCAGACCTTCTCGTGCAACATCAGTGCCTGACCTCACAAATGCTCTTCTGGAAGAATGGTCAAACATTCCCATAGACACTCCTAAACCTTGTGGACAGCCTTCCCAGAAGAGTTGAAGCTGTTATAGCTGCAAAGGGTGGGCCAACTCAATATTGAACCCTACGGAAGTTCATGTGAGTGTAAAGACAGGTGTCCCAAAACTTTTGGTAATATAGAGTTTGTTCCTCGTGTATTGCTATTTTTTGCTGTGAGATAACAATGAACAATAGGAGGCAACTTTGTCTTATAAGAGCTGTTTATTATTTTATTTTTTTTATGTACAATTTAGTAATAATTCTCAAAATCAAATAAAAATAACACTGAATAGCTGAAAACTGCTTTAAAATATCACTTTCATGTAAACATTATCAAAAAACGCTCAACATTTTTATTCTTGAAATACAGTTTTCCTTTAACGATGCCAAATTCTGCATTGCAGGAGCTAAAAAATCTGCTGTTCGGATCTCCTCTGCGCTGCTTCAGTGAAGAATGGAAAATTCAAAGCTTCACCTTCTGTAATATTGAGGATTTAAAGTACGGCTTTGTGCAGAAAAAGGTATATTTCATATGGATTGTTCCATTTTTATCTGCATCTGTGAACTCCAAACAAACTACTAACAGAATTGCAACTTACAAATTATACAACAGAAATGCAAAGGAGCATAATAATTCAAAAATCCTAGTATGGCTATTTACAGTTGCTTATCAATTCACTACAGGCTCATTTACATTGTTGTGGTGCATTACCGCATCCTATGATACATTGGGGGAGATTTACTATTTTTATTGTCAAAGTGTACTTGAACAACTGAAGTTAGAAGCTAATTGGTTACTGTGCAGAGCTGCACCGGATTCTCAGTGCTCCATTTTTAGTAAATCTCCCCCAATGCATTAAGGCAGCCCGCTAAAAATAATGGGATGCCAAAGCACCAAAATGTACCGAAAATCAGATGTGTCACAGAATTTGTATTGCAACACACCAAAATGTATTGAAAATCAGATGTGTCACAGAATTTGCAACACACTGGTGCTTCGCAGTGTGCTGCACATCATCTGTGTTGCGTTGGGGTGCCAATCAAACCGAATGTAAAATGCATTGTGGTATTGCAGGTGTAGTGTAAATGGACCTGGAATGTTTTATCGTACATATCTGCTGGACTGACTGCATGCATGTTATATTATCGATACTTGGGGCATTATGTTGGGCATTAAAGTTTTCAGCCAACAGCGGGCTAAAGCACGCTGTTGGCTGATGTCACTCACCAGGTCGGGTCTCTGGTCGGGATCTACCCAGATACCTGGGCCGACACGAGGCTCAGCTTGTCAGTGATCTGCTGAGAGCCTGAAAGAGCCTCTCCCGCCCACTTCAGAGCCCAGCACTGGGGACTGACGGTCACGGCTCTCTGCTCAGAGTGGAGGGGAAGAACTGAGCGATCAGCAGTGTCTGAGCAGAGCCGGCGGGGGACAGATGCAGAATCGCATCTATGCTGCATCCACCTAGGTGAGTAGAATTGTTTGGGTTTTTTTTTCCTCTGCTTACCTGAGCCTAATTTCAATCTAGCGAGGCGCACAAGAGTAGCGACACTTTCGGCGCGCTCTCTCTGCTCATTGACCAAAGACGAAGTAGCAGGTGTCATTGGCTCCTGCTGCTGTCAATCACAGCCAGTAAGTAGAGAGGGGGGGGGGCGGCGCCAAGCCCTATTCTCTTTGTCAATGGACACACAGAGCCAGCTTGGGAGCGAGCCTGCACGAGTGCCTCCATAGCAAGCGGCTTGCTGTGGGGGTACTCGGAAGGGGGGAGGAGCCAGGAACACCAGCAAGGGACCTGAGAAGAGGAGGGTCGGGGCTACTCTTTGCAATGGTTTGATGAGTATAACATGTTTGCTATTTTTTTAAAAATGGAGCTTGGTAATGTGCACTAGATACAGCGGCATTATAGATCATCCACAGAGGTCTGTGCATTGTGTGTAAATTAAGTGCTTTCTCTGTTTCAGGGTGGCCCCTGCGGAGTTTTGGCTGCGGTTCAGGCTTGCTTGTTACAGAACCTTCTGTTTGGGAGAGATTCTGATGTCAGGTAATGGACAGATAAGGGAAATTATTGTATATTTCGGAAGAAACAGTAAATGGTGCTTGATAATTAAAATTTGGTTTGTGCATATTTGGATAAATATATTGCACATTAATATGATGTAATCTGTAAACGGTTTTAAATACACTTATAATATATAATTCACATTATTCAAACATTCAATCCATTTATTAAAAAAATCTATCAAAAATCAAAAAAGCTATAAAATACATGAGATATCTAATTCAGCGGTCATGTGACCGCAGGCACCTGTTCCCCCAACGATGTTCTGCTAGGCAGGGGGGTGGGGTTACAGCTAAAGAATCTGATTTAAAGTGGTTGTCTACCCCCAAAAGTGATTTTTACCTACAGGTAAGCCTATAATAAGACTTACCTGTAGGTAAAATGAATATCTCCTAAACTTGTACGGTTTACGAGATATTCCACTTGCAATGCAGCCGCTGACGTCACGGCCCATGCGCAGTGATGGCCTTCTGCCGAAAAGTCCGCCGGAAAGACGGGCCCCCCCTGCGCATTGGCGGGAGTGACTTCTTGCGTCTCCGGCCACTCACAACGCCGGAGCCGCGAACCCGGAAGAATCCACACAGAGAAGATGTCCGCTCCCTCTGCAGGTGCGGTGCATACTAGCTCATTATGCCTTTACCTTACAGGTGTTTTTTTTTGGGCATACAACCGCTTTAAAGCACCTGAACCTTACCTGAATTTGCAGTTGAACAGCTGTTTTGGAAATTTTCAGTGAAAGCAGAGGGGAAATTGGCACCGGACACACGTTCTGAAAATCAGACGAAAAATCCTGCTTTCGAAGCGATCATTAGTACAAAATAACATCAGTACCACATCATATGTATCCTGGATTAAAGGGATGATGTGGCAACCCTAGGACCTGGGCTGGGTGATAAGGCAAAGCGCGTTTTGCGCTTACATCTGTATATGAGTGGATTGAGAGCTCAAGATTAAAAGTGTCCTGCACCTTTATGGAGGCTATATCGTTGGCGATCTTCACACTGTCCTTTGGATACTCTGGAACTGTGAATGTATGCTTCTGTTGGCTCCTGTAATAAGAGCCAAAGTTTGGAGATGAGCTGCTAGCATTTAAGGTGGCGGTGGACTGACACTGAAGCACTGTGGATATCTATACATTGCATGGACACTTAGACACGGGGTGTCTTATACTAAGACTTTGATTATTAGCGCTGCACTCATTTATACTGTTTTGATCATTAGTACAGAGCTTTCGAGAGCCGATCATGACAGTTTATCCAATATTATTTGATCGGACAAACACAAAATATTTTCTCGTACGATACCAGATCGGACGATTTTAGTTTAACCACTTGCCGACCGCCCGCCGTGGCTTGACGGCGGCAAAGTGGTTAGTTATCGCAAACCACCGTAACCCGATGGCGGCCGCGAGAACGAGTATTGTGAGTGCTCGCACGCTCACTGTGTTCCGAGGGGGCCAGGGAGCGGGTAGAGCGGACTCGATCTCCGCGGCTACCCGCCATGGCCCCCCGCAGTGACAGAACAGGGGTCCATGTATGTAAACACAGATCTCCGTTCTGACAGAGGAAGAAGGGCTTTGATCACAGGCTTCCTGTATATGGAAGCCGTGATCACTCCCCTCCCCCGGCCAGCCCAGCGCCCATACAGTTAGAACACACTGAGGGAACACAGTTACCCCTTAGAGCGCCCCCTCCAGGTTAACCCCTTCACTGCCAATGGCATTTACACTGTAATCCGTGCATTTTCATAGCACTGATCGCTGTATGCCAATGGTCCCAAAAAAAGTGTCAAAATGGTTGGACATGTTCGCCGCAATTTTGCAGTACTGCTAAAAATCGCAGATCGCCGCCATTACTAGTAAAATATTAAAAAAAACAATAAAAACCCCATAAATTAATTCTCATCATTCGTAAACGCAGCAACTTTTGCGCAAACCAATCAATAAACGGCGATTGCTTTTTTTTTTTTTTACCAAAAATATGAGGAAGAATATAAATCGGCCTAAACCTATGAAAAAAACAGCTTTTTTATATTTTTTATTTTGGATTTATATTTTAGCAAAAAGTAAGAAATATTTATTTATTTATTTTTTTTGCAAAATTGTCGCTCTTCTTCTTTCTTTTTTTTTTTTTTTTTTTTTTTTTTGTTTATAGCAGTGATCAGAAATGACACAGAGGTGATCAAATACCACCAAAAGAAAGTTCTATTTGTGGGAAAAAAAGGACGCAAATTTTGTTTGGGTACAACATCGCACGACCGCACAATTGTCAGTTAAAGCGACGCAGTGCTGAATCGCAAAAAGTGCTTTTGTCCTAAACTGGGAAATCCTTCTGGGGCTGAAGTGGTTAATTAGTAATGTTCACGTCCGAAAATACAATACAAATACACTACAACACATGACATCACTTCAGATTTTTTATTCTGTTGTACGAGAATTTTCCTGACTTTAGTACACTCTTCCAATTCGATCTGAGATTAGCATGCAAAAAAAAAACGGACGATCTGTCGTCTGATTTTCGGAACGTGTGTACGGGGCATAAGGGATGCAATCTGACCACGTCATCAGAGATCTCCTTCCATGCTTCATTTAGCCGATATCAAGCAGTAAGCACTTCAGTGAGTTGGGGCCTGGCAGGATCACCAGGTATTTGAAGCTGTGCTATAAATGAAAGGATGTTACATTTTTGCTATGAGAGACAAAAGGGTGTAACCACAGCTTTAACATTTTAACTTTACATAACACTTCAAAGTGTATGTCAAGTCAAATACTTTTGGAGAGAGTGGTGTAGAATTTGAACCCCCGTTTCAGAATTTTACTGCTCTCTGGGGTTCGGAAGAGAACACTTCCTGTCCTGCTGCGGTTTTACCCAACAGGAAGTAAGTGAAATTCTGCAACACAAAAGGACACAAAAATCTAACAGGGGTTTTAGCCTTCTACTCTACTGAAGAAAATCATTTTAATTTCTGTTTGTGACCCTGCTGCAGATTTTCCCTTATTTCTTGCCTGGTAAACCATTGTCAGCATGACAGGACGAGGAAAAATCTCTCCTAAGGTAGCCCCGGATAACCGTCAGCCCTGACCGGGCTGTTAACCCATTCCCACTGCATCCAAAATGAAGAAACAAGTTTGGGCAGGACTTTACACTTTAATCTTTTGTTATGAATTTCAGCAAATCTTATGATTCCCAGCGCCCAGCTGTGTGCAGTTTGTTTTGATGACCCTGCGTTTCTGTTTCTAGGTGGGCACTGCGTCCTTCAGACATGGTTCGAACAAGCTGCCTGTACAGAGCCATCGCTGACATCTTATGGCGTGCTGGAGACTGTAAGCAAGCAGTTGTCACTTTGTAAGTATACCCATTTACTTTACAAGCATGTCAGATAAAAACATACAGTTCATCTCTTCAATACACGTTTTTTGTCTTTAAGCCCCATACACACGATCAGAAAATCGTATGGAAAATACCGCTTTCGAAGCGATCGTACGATAATCGGATCGTTCGTACAGAGCTTTCGGGAGCCAATCACGATCGTTCAGCCGATGTTTTCCGCCCGGACATGCAAGAAAAATTTTCTCGCCCAATGCCCGATCGTATGATTTCCGTTTCATCAGTACAGCTGTCGTTCGAAAATGCAATACAAATACGCTGCAACACATCACATCGCTTCCGATTTTTTTTCTTTTATTCTGTCGTACAAGAATTTTCGTGACTAAAGTAAACTCTTCCGATTCGATCTGAGATTAGCATGCGAAGAAAAACGGACTATCATTGGCCCAATAATCTCATTGTTTGTACCGGGCATTAAAAGATAAGTTCACTTTTTCAAAAAATAAATAAATAAATGCATGTTTTTTTTGTGGTTTTTTTGCAAGTTAAAAAATGTGCATTTATTATTTTTTGTTGCAGCAGCCTGTAAAACATTTTGCCAGTGATCAGCAGATCACTGATGCCATGCAGGTCTTCTGCAGATCTGTCAGTGTATCAGTCTGCTCGTACGATGAAGCCGATACATTCTGACAGGAACATGCAATAAAATACCAGAGTGCTCACAGCACCGTGGTAGTTAATTGAAAACTACAAGCCGACAGCCGCAAAGGCTGCTGGACCTTGTAGTTTTCCATTCACAGAAGACTGTGAGGGACAGTTCACACCATAGAAACACAGTATGGATGCATTCCATTTGCTTTTATACATGCGTGCTCGATGTGTTCCAGTGCATTTTTGATGCAGTCCGGTGCATTTCTCCCCCCTCTTTTTTCTTTTTTCTCTAAATGAGAACATGTGTGTTTCGGTGCATTTTTTTTTTTTGTTTAATTAATTTTTATTGGGTTTATAAGGTATACAATAAGCCAAGGGGGGGAGGAGATGGGTACATACAATAAGCAAAGCAATAGGGGGGGGGGGAGGGGGGGGAAGGAAGAGTGGTACATCAAGAAATACATCACTTATATCCATCAATAAACAAATCAATGTTTAAACTTCAATATCTGATTTAAGATCACAATCTCCTTAACTATCTGTGGGGTATAGAGTGGTCCAGACAGCCCATTTAGTATCAAATATTGACCTTTTGAGATCGTTAGTTGCAAGCATTCGTTCAAATATATAATTCTGCTTGGTTATTTGTATCGCTTCAGCAATGGTAGGAGAGTTTGGCGACTTCCATAGTCGAGCTATAATCGTCCTAGCTGCTAGCAACAAATGTGTGACTGTAGGTCTAAAGACCAATGGTATGTTGTCAATATTTAGATTTAAAAGTGCTAAGCCCGCTTCTTCAAGTATAGTTAACGAGGTAATCTTGGAGATGAGTTTAAAAACTTCGATCCAGAAGTTGCTAAGTATGGGGCATTCCCAAAAGATGTGCTTCAGAGTTCCCACTTTGCCGCAATGTCGCCAGCACAAGGGGGAACTATTTGGAGCGAAAACAGATATTCTGGCCGGTGTGTAATACCAACGCATTGAGATTTTTAACATTAGTTCCCAATGGGCTGTGCTATGGGAGAATTTTTGGATAGAGAGGATGGCATTTTGCCATTCATTTAATGTATAAGTCTTGTTAAGGTCTCTTTCCCATTTAATTATATGGGTTTCTTTTGTAAAGGTGAGTTTATCTTGGAACAGGTTGTAAAAGATGGATATGCCTGATTGTTTGGAGTTGGGAGAGTTGAGGAAGTCCCATGCTTTTTGGGGGACTTGGAGAGGAGCTATGGGATGTTTTGATAAGAAATGTTGAATGCACGTAATGTCTGATTTAACGTTTGGGTGAAGGTCATATTCCTTCTGGAGAGCATCCCACGACTTAAGTGAGGAGCCATTGAAAAACTTCTGTATGTTATCTAGACCCTTAGATTCAAAATGGTGTGTTTGTAGATTGGTAATTAAAGAGTTGAGAACTTGTATGCCCATGGGTGGAGTTAGTATTTGGACAGTGTCCATGTGGGATTTTAATAAATGTCTCCATGCTTTAATTGAATCTACTGTGGTATAATGGAGTTTGGATAGATTCCAGGGTATCCAAGTGTCTCTTAATAAGAGGGATATGAGATCATGAGTTGGGGAGAATTCACTTTCCATATCTATCCATATAGGAGGATCCTCTCTTTTGAACCATTGTTTAATTTGAGTGAGCTTAGTTGCCCAGTAATAGTCTTTGATTTGAATATTTTCCATGCATTTTTGATGCAGAAAAAAACGCACTGGTTTGACCTGGCCCTCAATGAGTGACCCGTTCGTAACATGTTACACCCTGAATATGGGTGTAACATGTTACGAAAGGTGATCTTCTCCTTTAAAGACCCTGCAAGTAGATACAAAAACCTATTGATCTGTCAGAAATGCACTCAGCTCTTAATCCTTATTGTGAGTTGACAGGACGACTCAACCACTTGCAGCAGCCAAGAGTGCATGTGTATGGGTCATGCACATCTGTCCTGCTTTTCTTTGGATGCATGTGTTTTTTCATTCAAGGCAAAGCAAGTCAGGCATAGAAAATCTGTATCTATGTATCTGTCTATCTGGCCAGTTTAATGTAAATAATCACCTTCCTTGTTCTTCTCCCATTAAGTGAAAAAGGAAATAACTATAGTTTCCCATTTTGTACAGCATATTTTGATTTAATTTGTTGTATTAAAGTGGTTGTAACCCAGAAAAAAAAGAAAAAAAATCCTGTTCCTTTGAAGCAGAATAAACAGCATAATGCTTGTTCAGTGTCATTTGTCCCATTCTATGCTGTAAAATACCTGGTTTATCCTGCTTGTTCCTGTGTCCCCCTATGTATACTGACCACAATAATCATGGCTGTTGATCCATGATACCATTGTCAGTTTACATGCCTCCATCATCCCGCTGTGTTTAAAGTCTCTCCCCCTCCCTCCCTGCCTGTCAGTTCCTAGACAATCTCCTTCCCACCTGCTGCTATTTTGTGTGACTGTAAAGTTAGTGAGAATGCATCCCCTCTGTTATAACAAGCTATACATCACAGTGTTTGTGTGTTTTTGTCCTTTTTTTGATTCTGAAGCTAAATACCTTATTCCACAGCGCCGCTATGCGGTCACATGACCACCAGGCTGACATCAGGGGGAATCTCAGCCCCTCCCACTGTAGTCCTTAGATCAGGGATGGGGAGCAGTGGGAGCTCACGTGACCGCACAGTGGCGCTGTGGAATAAGGTATTTAAAGCGGAGTTCCACCCAAAAGTTTTTGGGGGGGGGGGGCGTGGACCCTGTTTTCACAGGGTCCCAGGTCCACTTCCTCCACTGGCGCAGAGGAGCCAGAAGGAAGTTCACTTTCCCTCCCTCCCACCTGGCGATCTTCTGGGACACGTCACAGGTCCAAGAAGATGCGCCGAGCCATTCACAAGCCGCAGCGCAACTCGCGCATGCGCAGTGAGCGCCCGGCTTTGAAGCCAAAGCCGGGTGCCCACACCTGTAATGCCAGCGCCACAGAGGGGAGGGGGAGACTAGCGAGCCGTCGGGCGGCCGCATCGCTGGAGCAAGGGACAGGTGAGTGGCCGATTGTTAAAAGTCAGCAGCTACACTTTTGGTAGCTGCTGACCTTTAACAGGGTGAAACTCCGTTTTAACTGCGTAATTAAAAAAAAATGCACACACTGCAATGCATAGCCTGTTATAAGAAATGGGATGCCAGTAATTGTGCTCACTGATTTTACAACCACTTAAAGCTCTAAGAGTTTTTCTCATACTGTGCTCTGCTTGTCATTGAAGGTCATCCGGAAGGCAGCAGTTCACTCCAGCTGGAAAATATAAAGCTGATGGAATCCTAGAAAGTGTAAGATTATTGCTGAGATGAATCTATAATGTCTATGCAAAATGTGAGATGTATGCTAAAGTATCTCTCCAGGAAAAAATAAAAATCACTCTGTGCTTAGTTTCTCATTTATGTGTGTGTGTGTGTGTGTGTGTGTATGAAATAATTCCTGAACATAAATTGACAGATATACAAATAATAATAAGGAATAATAGTAATAAGTAATAAATAATTAGTGATAAATAAGAACCTCCTCAGGAAATTGAATGCCCATTAGCAAAAATATTAATAATTAATGTAATTCTATGTAAGAATGATATAACGTGCGTATATTTATCAGCATGAAAGCATCAATTACATTGTATTACACAAAATTGGGACAAGGAATTGTGGATTAGTCAACTGTTTTGTATTTCAGCTCATCTTGTACAGCTTTAAAAAGTATGACGATCTTTTGACTTTTCTTCAACACAATATTGATCAGGTAAACCTCTTATGTAGCCTTTTTTTCTACTTTCACAATGTGATTAGTCATTTTGGATAGACCGTGCATACTTTGGATCAACACTTGTGTAAACCAGGGGCGTTGCTAGGTCTACAAAAGATCTGGGGCTAGAGCCCATAGCAGCGAAGTAAAGAAAGACCTACGCTTGAGCGGGCATACATGTAATAAAATAAATAATAATAGTAATAAATATACATGTTTATGTGTGTATGTGTATATATGTGTGTGTGTATATATATATATATATATATATATACACAGTCTGCATTCCAGACTGGGACATACCTGCTAATTGCAGAACTGCACCCACCCTGTAAGAGACCCGGGGCTATGGGCCCCAGACTCGGGGCTATAACCCCAATAGCCACCCCCTAGCAACGCCTCTGGTGTAAACCAATAAGATAAAGAAGCATGCAGCAGATGAGTGGATGATTATATAAAGCCTTGTCAAGAAAGTCTACACAAAACCGTTTCCTCATACTTATGCGCAAACCAACCCTAGGTGCGCACTCACCTCTGCTCATCTCAGCTTCAGAGACATTCATCAAAGGAAACGGCAAGCCTCTCACTAGAAAATGGATGCAGATAAAACTTTATTGTAAATACACCTTCTACTTGGGCTCCTGTAGACCATTCAGACCTGGTCCTCTCATTGTTGTGTCAAGAAGTTGACGCGTTTCACAATAATAGCTTCCACAGGATCTCTATATCTTGACCATAGATCAAGATGGCATGTGCCCTAGTATGAGCCAGTACGGATCATTAAATAGAGAGTAGTGTGCCATGTGTCATCAAAGAGCAGCCTGGTATATGATTCTGTAATATCCAATAGTAGGTAACAGCTGAGTGTTCTGCATATGCAGATTCCAGGATACAGGGCCAACACACCCAAAAAGACCTCTCATTGTGACACCTTCACTATGTGCAGGCTTCCGGAGTCTGAGGGGACCCCTGTCATGGTCAGGGGTTAGGCTCGGAGATCAGTAGCTATAGCAGTAGGGAGGCTCCCATTGGCCAGCAGAATAAGTAAACAAACAGGTCACCCATGTGGGGTGATATGGGCTCACCCAAGGTGCGCGGTCTAAGCACTACCTGGTATTCACCAGAGCCCCTGATGGTGGAGATAGGTTTCGCTTTGTGTTAGCACCAGGTCGCGGTCCTCAGGATCGCCCCACCAGGAGGCAAGAGCAAGCCGAGGTCCAGTAGCAGATATAGCAGGTAGGGATCAAGCAGAAGCATAGTCAGTAAACAAGCCAAAGGGCGCTAACAAGTGATCTCAGGTTGGGATCAAACCGAATCATAGTCGAGGGACAAGCCAAAGATCAGTAACAAGTGGTAGTGGAGATGACGACAGCTGCAGGTGAGCAAGATATCGGCCAGAGAGAGCAGAGTAATCTAGCAAACAGGAAGTGTACAGACCTGGTTTAATTCAGGAAGTTCATGGGAGGAGCAAAGAGTAAAAGGAGGATAGGAGCACTTGATGCTCAGAGATCAGCTTTTTAAAATAGGCTGCAGTAATAACCCAACATATGTCATCACTTACAATATACCTTACTTTGCCTTAAATTCTAGTTTGAACGTGGTCCGTTTGGTTGCATTCTGCTTACAGTGTCTTCTGTCTTCTCGAGATCTATTGATCTGTAAGTATATGCCATTTCTCAACATCAGTGTACACTAATACTGTGCAAAGCATTTTTCTATGGCATGTTACCAGAGTATTTTGTGTTCGCCATCAGTAGATACAAGGGAAAGGCTGGATTTATAACAGTTCTTGGCTATAAACACGTTGTAATTTCACAATTACTTGTTATTTTTACTGATTCTCGCTGCAGACCCTCTTATTTTTACCAGCACACTCCTACTTACATTGGATTTGCCTTCTGTTTACAGGGTCCAGAGAGACTGTGACGTTCCCACCAACTGCCTAATTGGTGCTCATGCTTATTGTACACAAGTAAGTCAGTAAGAGACATCAGTGCCATGAAATACACAATAAAGTCCTCATTTTTACAAGCAGAGACTGCAGACAAAGCATAGTTCTCTATGTTCTAAAATGCTAGGCCGACACAAGAAGGTCCATTTATTGACCTGAACATCGGTGGTTCATACACACTAGAGCTTACACACTTAAATAAAGGGACAGTTCACTGTCCATTACTCTGTTTGAGGGTCAGACTGTGGTCAGAAGGAGTAAAAAAAAATGCCCCAGCATTGTAGGACAGTGGGAGGTAACGTACCCCTACGCCAGTGGTCAGTGGGAGTACAAAATACAGTACCATGGTGTCAATGGTTAGGAGTAAAAAAATGTACCCCTGCATCAGCTGTGAATGGGAGCAATAATTGCACACATCATTGGAAGTAAAACATTGCCCCTACTTCAGTTGTCAATGAGAATAAAATAAGGCATTGGTGTCAGTGAGAGTAATTAATACCCCTGTATCAGTGATTAATAGAAGTAAGAAAATGCCCCTACATTGGTGATTAGTGGGGTAATTAAAGGAGAAGTACAGCTAAAGCTCGTTTGGCTGTACTTCTTTTGTGGATCTGAACTCCTGTGACCTGTTTTCAGCAGGCAGCGGGCTGAAAACCTCTGTCGGCGGACGTCACAGAGCCAGTCCAGGCTCTCGAGAGATTGCGACCATATGGTCGGAATCCGCCTACATGCCTGGACCGGCACCCAGCTCAGCCTCTCAGCAAGCTACTGAGAGCCTGAGGCAGCTGCTCCCTCCCCCTCCATAGCAATGCACTCCAGTGAGTGCGGGGGGGGGGAGGAATCAGCGCAGAGAGCCAGAGACCGATAGTCAACAACTCTCTGCTCAGGGAGTTCTGAGAACTGAGCGATCGGCGGTGTTTGATCACTCGATTCTCAGTGTTAAGAGCTGATGGGGGACAGATGCAGAATCGGACCAATGCTGCATCAACCTAGGTAAGTATGATTCTTGGGGAAAAAAAGAAATCCCATACTTCTTTTAAATAACCTTACTAGTATTGTTGTCAGTGGGCGGGTAAGACTTTCCCCACATTGGTGTCAGTGGCCTAATAACTGACACACAGGCATTGCTGTTCAGTGGGATTTGTAAGCTCCAAATCCTGTGCTTCAACTCCCCTGGCTGGGACTATACAGCAACTATCGGGTTGGGCAGTGGTTCTCAACTCCTGTCCTCAGGACCCACTAACAGGCCAGGTTTGCAAGATAACTGAAATACATCACAGGTGATATAATTTGCTGCTCAGTGATTGCAGTATTATAGTCTGCATCTTCCCAAGGTAATACATAAAGTTTGGCCTGTTCCTGAGGACAGGAGTTGAGAACCACTGGAGTAGGGGATCACTCCACCCATAGTACCTGTAATAAATTGCCTACTACTGGAGCCCACTGCATTCCATCCCCCCACACCTGCTGTATTATCTGGTACTGATATAGCGCCATCAATTTACACAGCACTTTACATACATATTGTACATTCACATCAGTTCCTTTCCTCAAGGGACTTACAATCTAAGGCCCCTAACTCGCATACATACACATGCTAGGGCTAATTTAGACAGGAGCCAGTTAACCTACCAGCATGTCTTTGGAGTGTGGGAGGAAACCAGAATACCTGAAGGAAACCCACGCAGACACAGGGAGAACGTGTAAACTCCAGGCAGGTAATGCCGTGGTTGGAATTCAAACTGATGACCCTGTGCTGCTAGGTGGAAGTGCCATCCACCAGGCACCTTGTCATTCCGCACAGAGGCTCTCCTTGCCTGCGTGTAGCACAGCTGAAGGCTGAAGCATCTGAATGTCTGATAAGAAGACTAGAGCTCCCCTTGCTGGCCATATAAAAGACAGCATAGTATTAACATGCAATGTTTAATGTTTAACTAAAGAAAAACAATATTTGCATGTCAATCTTGAGCATAATAAGAGAAAAGATGTACCTAACCACTATACACTACCTTTAAGTGCAGTCAGAATAGAAGATGAATTGCATCATATAAATTATTTCACATATACGGGGTGAATAATTCTTCCCATAGTTCCTTGAGGAGAGGTGAGGTTCCTTCTTATGCTGCTTTTAACCAAAATCACAACAGGGCGGTATTTTTGCTCACCTGGAAATCTCTGTGCTGTAAAAACAGTGGGCAGGTTATTGATCTCTGTTCAGTTCTTTTAGTAAATGGATTGTCTGCTTTGTCATTTATCACAGGAGCTTGTCAATCTCATCCTGGGAGGTAGAGCCGTGTCCAACGTATTCAATGACATCATGGAGCTTGATTCTGGGAATGGGAACACCACTGTCCTAAAGGGGGTCTCCAGCCGCAGTGAAATTGGCTTTCTCTCCCTCTTCGAACATTACAGCGTGTGCCAGGTAAGTACTCCATTTTCCCAGAATGCAATTTTTTGGGCCGAAGAAAAATACTGGGCCCCACCTATGGGAGAGTCTGTAGCACAAACTTTATAAGGTGTTTATTAGCATGACTCTCTGGGTTGCTTTTCAGTTGTTTTCCAGGTTATCCTTAAATGCTTTACTAAAAACAGCCTAATGTGTGAAGTGCTCAGAAGCTGAAGCTTAAATTTTAAAACTCAGCCCTGGCAAAGTTTGTTTTCTCTGAAGTACAGAACACTTCCCCCTCTCATCATATCTATAACCTAAAGAGGAGTGTGATGTAGTCCACAAAGATGAATTGGGTAGAGCCGACAGCACTGCTTGGAAGTTAAGTGCAAGCAGTGCTCAACAGCTTAATCAGGAGCACACTGGATTTTTGGCAGGTCAACAGGTATTTTTCTGTATTTGCAGCATTTTTAAACCTTAGGTATTTTGCCTTCCCTGGTCCCTCCCTACCATCCTCATTAGCGTGCTACATTACATTGCATTTTTAAATACAAATTTTCTTTTCTCCTTGCATACCTCATTTTAAATTCAGTGATGTAGTCACTGGGTCATTGTGCTTCTTCGATGAAAGCAGATGATTGCTGGTGGGAGGGGTAGGCATAGGGTTGCCACATCATCCCTTTAATCCAGGACACATATGAATTACACAGGTTGTTCTGAGGCTAATTTAATGCAGGTAAGGCACCAAGTGAGTTTAATTACCTCCTTAATCAGCCGCAGAACCTGTGTAATTAATATGTGACCCGGATTAAAGGGATGATGTGGCAACCCTAGGTAGGCAGGATGCTGTGCATTCCCGAAAACATCCCAGCATCCTGCCTCAGTACTTCTCTCAAGGCCCTCAGCCCTGGTGCAAGCAGTGGGTTGGGAGAAGTTGTGCAAATACCAATATGCCTTGATGTGTCCTTTTTGGCTTTTTTTTTTTTTTTTGTGGATGGCTTCAGAGACCCTACAGACACTAAGCTGTGTTTCCCTATAGCCTTGTTATAGCAATCATTTTTAGCAGTCTTGTGTAATGCAGTGCATCCGGAAAGTATTCACAGCACTTGACATTTCCTAATTTTGATATGTTACAGCCTTATTCCAAAATTGATTAAATTCATTATTTTCCTCAAAATTCTACAAACAATACCCCATAATGACAATGTGAAATAAGTTTGTTTGAAATCTTTGCAAATTTATTAAGAATAAAAAAACAAAAAATCCCATGTACATAAATATCACAGCCTTTGCCATGACACTCAAAATTGAGCTCAGGTGCATTCTGTTTCCACTGATCATCCTTGAGATGTTTCTACAACTTGATTGGAGTCCACCTGTGGTAAATTCAGTTGATTTGACATGATTTGGAAAGGCCCACCCCTGTCTATATAAAGGTCCCACAGTTAACACTGCATGTCCGAGCACAAACCAAGCCATGAAGTCCAAGGAATTGTCTGTAGACCTCCGAGACAGGATTGTATGGAGGCACAGATCTGGGGAAGGTTACAGAAACATTTCTGCAGCATTGAAGGTCCCAATGAGCACAGTGGCCTCCATCATCTGTAAATGGAAGAAATGTGGAGCTACCAGGACTCTTCCTAGAGCGGGCCGCCCGGCCAAACTGAGCGACCAGGGGAGAAGGGCCTAAGTCGGAGAGGTGACCAAGAACCCGATGGTGACTCTGACTGAGCTCCCAGCGTTTCTCTGTGGCGAGAGGAGAACCTTCCGGAAGAACAACCATCTTTGCAGCATTCCACCAATCAGGCCTGTATGCTAGAGAGGCCAGACGGAGGCCACTCCTCAGTAAAAGGCACATGACAGCCCGTCTGGAGTTTGCCAAAAGGCACCTGAAGGACTCTCAGACCATGAGAAACAAAATTCTCTGGTCTGAACTCTTTGGCTTCAAAGGCAAGCATTATGTCCAGGCACCGCTCATCACCTGACCAATCCCATCCCTACAGTGAAGCATGGCGATGGCAGCATCATGCTGTGGGGATGTTTTTCAGCGGCAGGAACTGGGAGACTAGTCAGGATCGAGGGAAAGATGAATGCAGCAATGTACAGAGACATCCTTGATGAAAACCTGCTCCAGAGCGCTCTGGATCTCAGACTGGGGCGATGGTTCACCTTCCACAACAGGACAACGACCCTAAGTACACAGCCAAGCTGTGAATGTCCTTGAGTGGCCCAGCTAGAGCCCAGACTTAAACCCGATCGAACATTTCTGGAGACATCTGAAAATAGCTGTGCTCTGACACTCCCCATTCAACCTGATGGAGCTTGAGAGGTCCTGTAAAGAAGGATGGGAGAAACTGCCCAAAAATAGCTGTGCCAAGCTTGTAGCATCATAACTCAAAAAGACTTGAGGCTCTAATTGCTGCCAAAGGTGCTTCACCAAAGTATTGAGCAAAGGATGTGAATACTTATGTACATGGGATTTTTTTCCTTTTTTATTTTTAATAAATTTGTAAAGATTTCAAACAAAACTTCTTTCACGTTGTCATTATGGGGTATGATTTGTAGAATTTTGAGGAAAATAATGAATTTAATCCATTTTGGAATAAGGCTGTAACATAACAAAATGTGGAAAAAGTGAGGTGCTGTGAACTTTCTGGATGCACTGTATGTCTGCAGTCAATAACTTTTTCCTGCAGCATGTTCCAACAACCCATGTAGCATGTTCACAGTCTCCTTCAGCAAGAAGGCAGTCTGACCATCTCTTGTATTACATCTTCAGTCTCTGACCATCTCTTGTATCACGTCTGCAGTCTCTGACCATCTCTTGTATCATGTCTACAGTCTCTAACCATCTGACCATCTCTTGAATCACATTCTCAGTCTCTGACCAATTCCTGTATCACATTTGCAGTCTCTGACCATCGCTTTTATTACGTTTGCAGTCTCTCACCATCTCTTGTATCTCGTTCGCAGTCTATCACCATCTCTTGTGTCACGTTCGCAGTCTCTGACCATCTTTTGTATCACGTCTGCAGTCTCTGACCTTCTCTTGTATCATGTCTGCAGTCTCTAACCATTTCTTGTATCATGTTCGCCGTCTCTGACCACGTCCTGTATCATGTCTGCAGTCTCTGACCGTCTCTTGAATCACATTCTCAGTCTCTGACCAATTCTTGTATCACATTTGCAGTCTCTGACCATTTCTTGTATTACGTTTGCAGTCTCTCACCATCTCTTGTATCACGTTTGCAGTCTCTCACCATCTCTTGTATCATGTTTGCAGTCTCTCACCATCTCTTGTATCACGTTCACAGTCTCTGACCAATTCTTGTATCGCGTTTGCATTCTCTGACCATCTCTTGTATTATGTTTGCAGTCTCTCACCATCTCTTGTGTCACGTTCGCTGTCTCTCTCACCACCTCTTGTATCACGTTCACCGTCTCTGACCAATTCTTGTATCACGTTTGTAGTCTCTCACCATCTCTTGTATTATGTTCGCAGTCTCTGACCATCTCTTATATCACATTCACAGTCTCTCACCATCTTTTGTATCACATCTGCAGTCTCTAACCATTTTCTTGTATCATGTTCGCAGTCTCTGACCACGTCCTGTATCATGTCTGCAGTCTCTGACCGTCTCTTGAATCACATTCTCAGTCTCTGACCAATTCTTGTATCACATTTGCAGTCTCTGACTATCTCTTGTATTACGTTTGCAGTCTCTCACCATCTCTTGTATCACATTCACAGTCTCTGACCATCTCTTGTATCACGTTCACAGTCTCTGACCAATTCATTTATCACGTTTGCAGTCTCTGACCATCTCTTGTATTATGTTCACAGTCTCTGACCATCTCTTGTATCACGTTTGCAACCTCTGACCATCTCTTGTATCACGTTTGCAGCCTCTGACCATCTCTTGTATTACGTTCTCAGTCTCACACCATCTCTTGTATCACGTTTGCAGTCTCTCACCATCTCTCGTATCACGTTCAGTCTCTGACCATCTCTTGTATTACGTTCACAGTCTCTCACCATCTCTTGTATCACGTTCACAGTCTCTCACCATCTCTTGTATCACATTTGCAGTCTCTCACCATCCCTTGTTTCACGTTTGCAGTCTCTGACCATCTCTTGTATCATGTTCACAGTCTCTCACCATCTCTTGTTTCACGTTTGCAGCCTCTGACCATCTCTTGTATTACGTTCTCAGTCTCACACCATCTCTTGTATCACGTTTGCAGTCTCTCACCATCTCTCGTATCACGTTCAGTCTCTGACCATCTCTTGTATTACGTTCACAGTCTCTCACCATCTCTTGTATCACGTTCACAGTCTCTCACCATCTCTTGTATCACATTTGCAGTCTCTCACCATCCCTTGTTTCACGTTTGCAGTCTCTGACCATCTCTTGTATCATGTTCACAGTCTCTCACCATCTCTTGTTTCACGTTTGCAGCCTCTGACCATCTCTTGTATTACGTTCTCAGTCTCACACCATCTCTTGTATCACGTTTGCAGTCTCTCACCATCTCTCGTATCACGTTCAGTCTCTGACCATCTCTTGTATTACGTTCACAGTCTCTCACCATCTCTTGTATCACGTTCACAGTCTCTCACCATCTCTTGTATCACATTTGCAGTCTCTCACCATCCCTTGTTTCACGTTTGCAGTCTCTGACCATCTCTTGTATCATGTTCACAGTCTCTCACCATCTCTTGTTTCACGTTTGCAGTCTCTGACCATCTCTTGTATCAAGTTCAGTGTCTCTCACCATCTTTGTTTCACGTTTGCAGTCTCCGACCATCTCTTATGTCATTCCCATAGTCTTTGAACCTATCCTGTTGTGTATTTTCTATCTCTGCCACTGAATATTCACTGAATCTTATGTGCGGGCCGCACATAAGATTCAGTGAATATTCAGTGGCAGAGATAGAAAATACACAACAGGATAGGTTCGAAGACTATGGTGATGTCAAGAGCTGCATTTGAGGCCCCTCTATCAAAACATTTGACCACCACTGCCTTGATGGGAGATTGTAGGACTGCAGTAGTGGACATTCCTAGGCAGACTGTATTTACATGCAGACCACCCTAGGCAACACCCATACACGATACTGAGGCTCCATGTTTGAAAAAACTGAAATCCAATGAATAAAAGGGTTCTCCCTGGGTTAGTCAGGGAAGGAGATATCTAGATGATGGCAGATGTCCTCCAGCCAGATAATGAGGTTGGCTTCACTTGCTGAAACTTCTAATGCAGATTGTGAGAAATCAGAGTAAGGGCCCTTTCACACGGGCATTCCGTTCACGTCCGCCTGTCTGTCTTTCAGGCGGAACTGAACGGACACTCAATGCAGCCCTATGCAGCAGCGGATGTCAGCGGAGACATGTCCGCTCTCCGATCCGATCCTGTCCGTGAAGAACAGACGGATGGACACCCTATTTTCCAACCGTCTGTAGAATCTGAGCGAATCAGATGACAACGAACAGGCGGTCCGTTGTCATCCAATCCCCATAAAGCAGAGCGGGGCTCTGACAGTTCCATCTCCGCTCAGTGAGCGGAGACAGAGCTGCCACCAGTCAGCTCAACGGGGATCGGCGGATCAATCCCCACTGAGCAAAAAGGACCCTTCACACGGAAAGCCCGTGTGAAAGGACCCTAAACTGTTTCAGTCTGGGAGAGGTGCTGGTACAACAGACAAGACTACAGGGAAGGTCTTACACAGCTTCAAAGCAAACCTAGCATCCGATATGTTTTATGTGTGGTAAATCCGGTGTCAGTGTAACACTTCCAGCTATTCAGGTGGAGCCTGGCAGCTTTAATGGATAAAACATGGGGAAATTTCATGCACTGCAGAAATATACTGGATGTGTTTTTTAGTTTTTATTTTCCCCAGACATACACGGTTTTATTTTCCTTCAGGTTGGTTCCTATCTCAAGACCCCAAAATATCCTATCTGGGTGGTCTGCAGTGAGAGTCACTTTAGCGTCCTATTTTGCTTGAAGAAGGATTTAGTGAGCGACTGGAGAGCAGAACGAAAATTTGATCTATATTACTATGACGGACTGGCGAATCAGCAAGAGGAGATCCGCCTCACAATTGGTGAGTTTGAAATTAAGTTCTATTAGTTTAACCACTTAACCTCCGGAAGGTTTACCCCCTTTTATGACCAGGCCATTTTTTGTGATACGGCACTGCGTTGCTTTAACTTACAATTACGCTATACATAAATTAAATTTATGTAATTTTTTTCCCCACAAATAGAGCTTTCTTTTGGTGGTATTTGATCACCTCTGCGTTTTTTATTTTATGTGCTATAATAAATAAAAGACAGTTTTAAAAAAAAAAAAAGAAAAACAATATTTGTTAATGTCTGCTATAAAACCTATCCAATAAAAAATTTTAAAATCAAATTTCTTCATCGATTTAGGCCAATATGTATTCTACTACATATTTTTGGTATAAAAAATTCCAATAAGCGAATATTGATTGGTTCGTGCAAAAGTTATAGCGTCTAAAAACTATGGGATATATTCTGGAATTTTTATTATTATTATTTTTTTTTTTATACTAGTAATGGCGGCGATCAGTGACTTATAGTGGTACTGCGATATTGCAGCGGACAGTCTGAACATAGCGCCTTAGATTGCTCGGCCATCCTGACCTGTACAGTCTGACACTTTTGACACTTTGTGGGAACCATTGACAGTAATACAGTGATCAGCGCTTAAAATATGTACTGTCACTGTACTAATGACACTGGCTGGGAAGGGGTTAAACATCTAGGGCTATCAAGGGGTTAAATTTGTGCCTAACCAGTGTTTGTGTACTGTGTGAGGAGCTTTTACCAAGAGAAGTAATGGATTTTATTCCCTGCTTTGTGGGAGACAAAAATCCATTACTTCCTCACTGACAGGACAGAGCTCTGCTTTCATAGGCAGAGCCCTGTCCTGTGTATTCTCTGGAAGATCAGCAAGTGCCGGTTGTGATCTATTTCCCGGACCCGCTAATCGGCATCTGCTGTGTTTAATCACAGCAGAACTGGGTCGCCAGTGGCAGGTACACCCCCTACCCGGAACTTCTGGATCACTTGCCTAGTATGTGATCTGGGGCAGCAGGGCCGCCTTGCCGCCGTATATCCAAGTTATACGGTCAGCAAAAGGTTAAAGCTACATTCTCCTCCCATCTGTGCTGAATTCCTATAGAAACCATATTTTTAGGAGTGTTGATCTCTTGATCCCCCACAGCACTCGCTGGTTCCTCCCACACACCTGACAGTCACCAGCTCTCTGCTCACAAAGCTCTTAGAACCGAGTGATTGGCGGTGTTTGATAGCTATGGTTCGAGTCGGTGGGGGACAAAATGCAGCATCCACCTAGCTAAGTATGATTCTAACATTAAAAACAAAATCCTATACTTCTCTTTTAAGCCGGCCATAGATGGATAGCAATTCGGCAGTTTTAGCACGGACCAGCCAAATTTCAATCCATCTATGGGCAGGCTAGTTGTACAGAAGTCAATCTATTGATTGACTTGCCTGTTTGGGGTTTTTTTGCTCTGTCACTGCCGCCAGCTATAGCCGGCACCACTGATCACTGTATTCCGATGGCAGGAAGTTCTCCCACTGTCCGAATACTTTAGCTCTGCAGGGGACTTTTTCCCCACCGAGTTTGTTGATGGGGGAATCAAACCCTCCCCCTTCTTTTTTTTTTTTTTTTTTTTTTAACCTGCTAGTTGAACAAAAAAACGCATCATCTGTGGACTGCCCTAGGGAGATTATGACCGAAATATGCCTTAAAGCGGAGGTCCGCCACCCTTTTAAAAATTAAAAGTCAGCAGCTACACTTACAGTAGCTGCTAACGTTTAATAATCAGACACTTACCTGTCCTGGAGTCCAACGATGTCTGCACCGCCGCCGATCTTCGGATCGGCTGGTCGTGTGCTGCCGGGCCCCTTGTGCGCATTCGTGAGCCACCGCTGCGCTTTCTCATTGGCCCCAAGGAGGAGGAGGGAGCCAGGCTGCTGACCTAATCGGCCGCGGCCTGGGCTCCCGGATGTGGGAACAGGACACCTGTCAAAGACAGTTATTCCCCCCCCCCCGGTAGTGCCAAATGTGGCACCTGAGGGGGGGAGGAATCCGAGAAGAGGAAGTTCCACTTTTGGGTGGAACTCCGCTTTAAATTTGTTTTGCAGCTCAGAGCAGACTTCTGGGAAAAGCAGTAAGCCAATACACAAGTAGGAAATGAGATCTACATCTTTATAGAGAATGCTGCCAGGTTTCCACTTTGTAAAGATTGCTCTGCATCAGCATTCTGACGGTGACAACAGTGGAACATGCAGTGATTAATTTTGGTTCTGTGCTGCCCTAGGCAGAACTAAAATCGGGCACCCCCTCATCTAACTTTGTCCCACCCCTTCCTTTCCAATTGGGGGGGTCTGTGGTGACTATGCGGGGTGTCTGGCTGTGTGGGGTCCCTGGAGAGAGAGGCAGGGGAGAGAGCTGGAGGAGGGAGAAAGAGAGAGGAGGAAGAGTGGGGCGGGAGGAGGTAGAGGGGAGGGGGACGTGTGTGGGAGGGGGGGAGAGAGAGAGCGAGATGGGGGGGGGAGAGCGAGATGTGGGGGGGGGCTGAGAGAGGGGTGAAGGGAAAGGGAGTGGGGGAGAAAGAGGGAGGGGGCCAAGAGATTTTCCAATCCAAACTACACCGGCCCCTTATCTTCCCTTCCTGCAGCCCGCTGGCTCCTTTTGACCAGCTGTGTGTAGAGAGGCTGCCGAGGCACAATCACAGTCCGAGACTCCAACCTGCTCTGTCCATTGAACTACTTCCAGGATCTGAGACTGCAGCCACCGCCGCCTTCTGCTTCGCTTCTCTGTCACCGAACGGTCAATACATGGCCGGCCCTGGTGTCACCCCTTTAGCGACTGTCACTCAGGTTCGGTCCGCACCCCCCTAGCAACGCCACTGCTTCTCTGCAGTCTTTGTAGTATCCATTCTGCCTGGGGGTGGAGCCGCCCCCTGAAAAATGCCGCCCAAGGCAAACGCAGTGCCTGGGAACATGCCTATGCAATATGTGTCTGCACAGCTGCTTGTAGTCACTGTAAAAGCACAGTCGGGAAACAGTTGTCACCCCACAACAGGAAGTACCTGAACAAGGATCCACGTGTCGGGATCGCTAGGTATTATTTTAATAACAGTTGAAGATTTAAAAAAAAGATTAAAATCAGTTTTTAAACTATATATGAACATGTACAGTAAAGATGTATATAGGATTTCATTGATTGGGTTTGATCCGCTTTAATCCTGCCAATCTCTGGAGGGCGCTGCAGAGTCCAGACCCGTCTAAGCTCTGTGACTTCTATCTCACCTCTGATCTTCCTGTCTTCTCAGATACCTCAGGGAATTATGTAGAAGATGAAGACAATGAGTTGGTTCCGCCGCTGGAGTTTTGTATCCGGACCAAGTGAGTACAGCTAATATTTATTACTTTCAGGTTCCGTGTGTTTACCTGTATCTCACTTGTGCAATACATTGTATGTGGCACCTAAACCACCTCAATACCAGCACCGTATACTCCCTTCCTTTTCAGGTCATGTTTCAATGCTGTATTCGTTTGACTAACTGTTACTCAGTCATGTAACATGGTACTCAGATTTAATTGTATATAATTGTTTGAGACAGATAGAACTTTCTTTTGGTGGGATTAAATAACCACTGAGCTTTTTATTTTTTTACCACATAAAGGAAAAGGTCAACATGTTTGAACTGCTTATCACCTTTCTTGATGCCCTAAAATGCCAGGACAGTACAAACACCCCCAAAAATGACCCCCTTTGGTATGATTGGAGGCGGTTTAAGAGATATTTAAGAAAATATTTTGGAGATCTCATTTTTTTTGCAATGATTTTTTTTTTTAACCTCTTCTGCCCACGCTATAGCCGAAAGACTTCCTGTAGTGATCCCCCTGCGGCATGCATCAGCAGGGATCTGTGATTGATGTGTCCTTTGGACAGCTGATCACAGATCACGGTAAAGAGCCAATCACAGCGGCTCTTTACCATGTGACCAGCTGTGTCCAATCAGAGCTGATCACAGTGTAAACAGGATCTGCCCAAGTTACAAACTCGGCAGAGTGCCAAACCCGCGTCACATCCGTTTTTTAAACCATTATATCTTCCTAATCATGATGAATTTCTGTTTGTAGAAAACACTGGCAACCGACTACAGTTCATCACCCGGAGATGTTAGTAACACAGCGGCTAACGGGGACAAACTTGTCCCCACCTAGGAGGCGGCCATTTTCTTGGTTGGTATCAAAGCAGAGTATAAATCTCTGCTCATATACCATGCAGCGGACTGTAGTCCGTTGCTGCTGTTTTTTGAAAACACCTATTGTTGAACGTAAACGGAAATTTGTGATAATTAGGAAGTTATCATGATTTAAAGCAACCGGAAGTGACACGGGTTTGGCATTCTGCAGAGTTTGGCATTTGGACAGTACACCGGCAGTCCCCTCCTCATGCTGACATCGCGTGAGGAGAGGAGAGCGGATAACTGGCAAATCTACACTGATAATCAGGGCACTAATCATCAATGTCCTTATTATCAGTGCAGCCCCAACAATGCCCACAAGTACTGCCAATCTGTACCCATCAGTGATGCCTATCAGTGCCCACCAGTGATGCCTATCAGTTCTCATCAGTTCTGCCAGTCAGTGCTCACCAGTGATGCCCATCAGTACCACCTATCATTGCCCATCAGGGCTGCCTTATCAGTACCACATATCAGTTCCACCTTATCAGTGCAGCCTATCAGTGCATATCAGTGAAGGAGAAGGGTTACTTGTTTAGAAAATTTTACAGAAACAAACTTTTTTTTTTTTTCAAAATTTTTGGTCTTTTTTTTTAGTTTAGCAAAAAAATTAAAAACCCAGCGGTGATTAAATACCACCAAAAGAAAGCGCTATCGGTTTTAAAAAAAAAATGATAAAAACTTGATATGGGTACAGTGTAGCATGACCACGCAATTTTCATTCAAGGTGTGAAAGTGCCCAGTAGACTTAGTTAAAAGGGAGACATGCTGGTGTTGGGGTGGTTGAGGACACTCTGTAAACTCTGCTGTTTGTTATACAGTTGAAAGTGTATGGTCTGCTGCGGGGAGGGGACACAAGGCAGCAGGGCTTTCCATCTGTTTGCAGCACTGGGTCTCTCACTGGTTTGCCCCCTCAGTGTGGATGGTCTCCTCACCCGGGTTGAAATTTCTTACTCTGATTTCTCTGCACACTGTGAGCCTTTCACAATGTGCATTAGAAGTTTCAGTCAGCCAAATAGATCCCATCTCACGTCTTGGCTGCAGGGATCCAAGCAGTGTCTATCCCTTTCCTACCCATGCTGTCCCCTTTCATTCACTGGATTTCAGTTCTTTAACCACTTCAGCCCCGGAAGGTTTTACTTCCTTCATGACCAGGCCATTTTTTGCGATTCAGCACTGCGTCATTTTAACTGACAATTGCGCGGTCGTGTGACGTTGTACCCAAATAAAATTGACGTCCTTTTTTTTTTCCCACAAATAGAGCTTTCTTTTGGTGGTATTTGATCACCTCTACGGTTTCTATTTTTTGCGCTATAAACAAAAAAAAGCGACAATTTTGAAAAAAATAAAACTTTTTTTTTTTTTACTTTTTGCTATAATGCATGTCCAAAAAATATATAAAAAAACAAATTTATTCATCAGTTTAGGCCGATATATATACTTCTACATATTTTTGGTAAAAAAAAATCACAATAGGAGTATTTTGATTGATTTGCACTAAACTTATCGCGTTTACACACTATGGGATAGATTTAGGGACTTTTATTTTTTATTGTTTTTACTGGTAATGGCGGCGATCTGCGATTTTTAGCAGGACTGCAACATTGCGGTGGACAAATCTGACCCCAAATTACACTTTTTGGGGACCAGTGACATTATTATATTGATCAGTGCTATTAAAATGTACTGATCAATGTATAAATGTTCCCTGGGTGTATTCTAACTGTAGGGGGGATGGGCTGCCAGGGACATGACAGAGATCGCTGTTCCCGATCACTGGGAACAGAAGATCTCTGCCATGTCATCTGGAAGCATGGGGATTCGCCTTGTTTATATAGGCAGATCCCCGTTCTGCCTCTGTACACCGCAATTGCAGGTCAGCTCGATGTCCGCTGGACCCGCGGTGCGCGCCCACAATTGCTCGTGCACGAATCACTGTACAGCTATGGCGTTTCGCGCAGGAGAGCTGACCTGCAGCATTATGACGGTGGCTGGTCGGCAAGTAGTTAAGCAGTTAAAGGCGATAATAGGTGGATCAAAATTCAGCCAGGTGAGCAGGGAGCAGCCATATTTCGATCAATGTGTGGCCACTGCAGCTGAACAGAAGTTTGTCTATCCATTGACTTCTAACCAACCACCCTGTCGGATAACAGCTGCTTGGTCAGCGGCTGCAGCACTGATTTTTGTATTTAGTGGGGGGTTTTATTTAAAAATGTCATTAGCATGTTGATGAGAAGGGGGGGGGGGGGGGGACCAGGGAGCGCCCAGGTCGCCTGTAGCTCGA
>BLSH010384004.1:1530707-1541561 GCA_018402905.1 Glandirana rugosa | reverse complement strand
GTTGGTATCAAAGCAGAGTATAAATCTCTGCTCATATACCATGCAGCGGACTGTAGTCCGTTGCTGCTGTTTTTTGAAAACACCTATTGTTGAACGTAAACGGAAATTTGTGATAATTAGGAAGTTATCATGATTTAAAGCAACCGGAAGTGACACGGGTTTGGCATTCTGCAGAGTTTGGCATTTGGACAGTACACCGGCAGTCCCCTCCTCATGCTGACATCGCGTGAGGAGAGGAGAGCGGATAACTGGCAAATCTACACTGATAATCAGGGCACTAATCATCAATGTCCTTATTATCAGTGCAGCCCCAACAATGCCCACAAGTACTGCCAATCTGTACCCAGTGGGGGGTTTTATTTAAAAATGTCATTAGCATGTTGATGAGAAGGGGGGGGGGGGGGACCAGGGAAGGGGAAAAAAAAAAACGGATTAAACTTCAGCTGCTTTAACAGTATCTTCTCCCGGCCTTGTTTTTCAGATGGAAAGGTGCTGTTGTAGACTGGAATGGGACGGACCCCATTCTTTAATGCCAGAATCCACATCATATGAACTGCCTGCGTACACCGGACCCCACAACATTCACCACATGTGATTCTCCATAGCGTAAAGACAAAGCTTACCTCTCCCTATGGGCCTGTAACTGCCTGGAAATGTGGTCTTCTATGTAAAAGACAATTTGCTATGTGCCGCCTTTAAAGCGAGAGTTTCAAGAAACATCAGGTTATGTGGATTTTGTGTTTTAAATGCAACTTCAGTTCCTAGTTTCAGTTGGCTCAGAATTCACATTCTGCATAGCATGACGAGCAGAATTTTGAAGTTTAAGGCCCCTTTCCCATGGGCTGTCCCATATCCGCCTGTCAGTTTTTCAGGCGGACCTGATCGGACCATCCATTCACCCCTATGGAGCATTGGATGTCAGCGGTGACATGTTCACTGACACCCGCCGCTATCCGATCCTGTCTGCCAAATCCAGGCAGGTGGTGGTCCTATTTTCCATCCGTCGATCAGATGAAAACGGCCAGGCGGTCCGTTTTCCATCCGATCTCCCCATAGAGGAGACACAGTGAGTGGAGGTGGACCTGTCATCCGCCTGCTCAGCGGGGATCTGTGGAGAGTCCATCAAACGGATCCACCCCGTGTGAAAGGGGCCTTAATAGGCTTATATCGAATGTAGATTCTTATGGTTCTAGCACATCCAAAACAAAATATCGACGCCAATGATCAAGTGTTATTACAGGCCTTGTTGCCTACTCAGTTTTATGGTTTGCCCCTGTTTACCTTTTGATCCAGAGTTCAACCACTGTTGGTGACCAAATGTTCTACATTTTTCACAGATTAATGGAGGGGGATGCAATATTTGCCCAGTGGTGTCTCTCTGAATTTTTTTTTATTTTTAAATTTCTTCCAAACCCATGGTGTGGTGCACAAAAACAAAACGCCACAAGTGAAGCAAAAAAGTGGGCATGAACCCGACAGAAAAGTGCACTTGAGATGCGTCCAAATGGTCCCCTCCTGAAAAAAGGGCTGTTCCCTGAACCCCCTAGGGCTTAAGACTCCTGAGGGGGGCAAGGCAAACTCTGGTCCCACTGCCAAAAGGCCTGGTGGACCATGGCTCCTCATGATCAGCTGAAGCCAACAAATAAGTACAAGTTTGGAGGCTCTTCCGAAAAGAGGAAGAAATAGAGGTAGGTACTGCTAGGCGTGACACCACGTCCCATATATGTAGATAATGCAGGAAAAAAGGTAGAAAGTAGGACTTTGAAGGTTGTCACTTTTTTCCCAAACAGGAATACACTAAATTGAATTAGTAATAAAATCCATATTTATTGAAGTACATTAAAACTACTCTGCATATATATGTATTTCCTCTTGCATCCAGTTCGATTGCTGATGTTATATCCTACCTAGACAATGGTAGAAAATAAAAATACAAAATCTTTGTCAATAGTGAATATATTTTTTATAAAATAATGTGGTGTGTGTAAAATTCAACTGGAAATGGATACTTTGCTAATCACATTAATAAGGAATTCTTTGCTCCTCCATGAATATTAGTATTGCCTGAAGAAGCTTTCAGCGAAACGCGTCGCGATCCCTATGTGGTAGCAGACTTACCTCGTCAGGCGGCCCTCCAGCAACACTGGATGTTACTACAACACCATCTTGGTTTGGGCTCTCCAGACGCCACATCCGTTGTCATTGTATCACATTTTATTATTCCTTTGTGTTTTGATATGCACAACATGCTACCAGTCCATATTCGTTTTTTAATGTACTTCAATAAATATGGATTTTATTACTAATTCAATTTAGTGTATTCCTGTTTGGGAAAATCTTGACAACCTTCAAAGTCCTACTTTCTACTTTTCTCTTACGTTCATTGACAGATGCAGCCTCTATTCATGACACGTGGGTTATGTACCATTTATTAGGAGTAGACTAGGCAGAATGAAAGTTAAGAAAGCAAAGCTGGCCCCTCCCAGGGGGCCGTCCTTACTCTGCACATAACCCCTCAGCCCTGCATAGCATATCAGTTTTTTCTTCTGCCTAGTGCAAGGAGTTAGACCTGGTTCCCCTAAAGTTTCTTTCTTTTATTCTTTTTGCGCAAGCCTTTTGATGAAGACTGCAATCAAGTAGCTGGCTGGGGACTACGCGGATGTTCATGCCATTTCCCCAGCACGGCTGATGGATGCGAGCCACCCTTAGCATTGGCGCGGTCCGCCGCATCCTACCCGTTCCGTGCGGGCAGCTGGTGGGTTAAACGTCCCACCTTGCGTGCCCAGTGTCCAGGCTATGCCCTGTTGCAGGGGACGCTTGGCCAGCAGCATCCATCCCTGCCTGGGGGGAGGAAGGTCTGCACCGGGTGCAGACCTTCCCGCTACGCCCGTCTGGATGGGTGAGTGACACCCCCTCCTCCCTGGGGCAAGTATTGCTGGCTTTCTCCCTGGGGTGCAGGAGTGGCGGTGCTGAGTCCTACTGGGCAGGCCTAAGGCTTTGCAGGGGGTGGCACTGTGGGGGTGATGGCTGGTAGGCCTCACAAGTGTCCTGGCAGTGGCGCAATGGCGGCTGAACCAACAGTCTCTTCTCCTGAGGGGTCCGCAGAAGCACAGGCCGCGCTGGGACCTCTGGTTTCCCTAAATCAGTTGACCTCCATCTTGGAGGAGTTTTTCGCCTGGGGGTAGTCGGTATAGGGGGGGCCCTAAAAAGCGTCCCCCTCCCCCGCAATCATCTGAGGAGGACTCGGAACCCAAAGGGGGCTCTGGGGTCACGGGGACCCCCGTGGAGCTCTCAGACGGGGAGAGCTGGAGCCTTCGGATGGGGAAGAGGACCAGGTGGCCTCGGTGGCACGTGAAAAGGCGCTGGTGGGCGCTCTGGTCGCGGCCGTTCGCAATTCACTGCGTCTGGATCAGGCTGGAGAGGCACAGGCGTCTGCCTATACTTTTGGGTCCAAGAAGTCCTCTCACGCTCCTAAGGTTTTTCCCTACCTCCAGTATTTTGACCAGTATGTGTATAAGGAATGGAAACGTCCGCTGAATTCCTTTACCCTGCCAAAACGTTTTTATGTGCACTATCCCTTTGAGGACAGCCTGTTACAGAAATGGGTCTCCCCCGCGGTGGATCCGCCAGTGGCCCGCCTGAACAAGGCAACAACTATTTCCCTAGAGGGGTCTCCCTCTTTCAGGGATCCGGCCGAGAGGCGGACAGAAACAGTGTCCAAGGCACTCTTTTTGGTGGCGGGGGCAGCCATGCGACCGGCCTTGGCGTCTGTCATGGTAGCTCAGTCGCTCACGGAGTGTGCGATGGAGTGGAGTGAGGCCCGGGAGGCGTAGATTCGCCTGAATCCGTGCAGCTAGCAGACCACCTGATGCAAGGGCTCCGTTATCTTTGTGACGCAGCTCTGGACTGGTACCGATGTTGTCAAAAATGTCGGTTTTTGCAATCATTATTAGGCGCCTGCTGTGGCTGCGACGCTGGTCGGGTGACCACGCGTCCAAGAAAGATCTCACGGATCTTCCCTTTCAAGGTGGCCAGCTATTTGGGCCCCAATTGGATGAAATCATTAAGGATTTCACTGGGGGGAAGAGTACGTTTCTTCCCGAACCCAAGCGGCGTGACCAGCGCCGCAAACAGGGGCCTCAGCCCTCTGGGTAGAAACGTTTTTTTCGTGCGCCCGGTCAGGCGGGCAGGAACTCCCGGCCCGGCAAGTCTGCCTCGGGCTCTGGTAAGCGTCCCTGGCAACGCAAGCCCGAAAAGACGGAGGATAAGTCCTCCCCCACATGATGGATTGCCCCCGCCCGATTCTCGGGTGGGGGGCCGACTTCTGGGGTTCGCGGACCGATGGATCGCCCGCATCTCCGACCGGTGGGTGCGGGTGGTGGTGTCCTCCGGGTGCAAGATAGAGTTCAGCACCCGGACCCCGGACAGGTTCTTCCCATCCAATTTAAGGCTCCCTCCGGAGCTTTGGCTAGCCCTGCTAGGGGGCTGTGCGGTCGATGTCCGAACAGGGGGTGATTGTGCCAGTCCCGCCGGCGGAGAGATTCCGCGGCTTCTATTCAAACCTCTTTGTGGTACCAAAGAAGGGGGGGGCCAGGCCGGTTCTGGACTTGAGAGCGCTCAATCAGTCCGTTCGGTCGTGGACGCCCTGCACCAAGGGGATTGGCTGGCGTCCCTGGACATCAAGGACGCATATCTACATGTTCCCATCTATGTTGGGCACCAGCGCTTCCTGCGCTTTGCTGTGCGGGACCTTCATTACCAGTTTGTGGCTCTCCCCTTTGGCCTGGCCTCGGCTCCGTGGGTGTTTACCAAGTTACTGGCCCCGGTGCTTGCTCTGTTGCTCTTGCTCTGCGGCAGAGGGGCATTGCCGTGGTTGCCTACCTGGACGATCTCCTCCTGCGCGCGGAGTCGGCGCAGGCTCTGTAGGACAATGTTACTGTCACCCTGACCTCACTGAGGGACTTCGATTGGCTGATCAACCTACAGAAGTCGACATTGACCCCGTCCTGTCGCCTCGAATATCTGGGTCTGACATTGGACACTGTGCAGGGAATGTATTTCTACCTCCGGACAAGTTGCTGGCACTGCAAGTAGCAGTGCGGTCCCTCCTGTCACAACGGTGGTCCTCCTTACATTTTTCCATGCGGGTGTTGGGATACATGGTCTCGTCCTTCGAGGCGATACCGTACACCCAGAGTCACACCCGGCTCCTGCAGCAAGCGATACTACTGCAGTGGGACAGGTCCCCCTCGTCTCTGGACCGTCTGATCCGGTTGGATCATCTGACCAGGGGGTCGTTGGCTTGGTGGCTTCAGGATCCGGCGTTGACTCTGGGGAAGTCGTTTCTTCCTCTAAATTGGTCGATAGTCACGACGGATGCCAGTCTCTCGGGCCGGGGAGGAGTCCTGGGGAACCTGTCGGCTCAGGGCCTTTGGTCGACACAGGAGTCTCGACTTCCGATCAATGTGTTGGAGCTGAGGGCGATCAAGCTTTGTCTCCTCCGCTGGTCGGCGAGGCTGCGCGGCCTCCCGGTTCGGGTTCAGTCCGACAACGCCACGGCCGTGGCGTACGTGAACCATCAAGGCGGAACAAGAAGCTCAGCGGTAGAGACAGCCCACATCCTAAAGTGGGCAGAGCTTCACGTGCTGGCAATATCCGCCATCTACATTCCGGGCGTAGAAAATTGGAAGGCGGACTTCTTAAGTCGCCAGACGCTGGACCAGGGAGAGTGGTCCCTGCATCCAGAGGTCTTTTTCGCCAGATTTGCGAAAGGTGGGGCACGCCAGATGTGGATCTCCTGGCGTCCAGATTCAATCACAAGGTGAAGACCTTCGTGAGCAGGTCAAGGGACCCGTTGGCGGCAACCACGGATGCTCTGGTGGTTCCGGTACAGGCTTCTGTACGCCTTTCCTCCGCTCAAGCTTCTACCGCGGTTGCTGCGCAGGATAGAAGTGGAGGGAATCCCGACAATCCTGGTGGCTCCGGATTGGCCTCAGCGCCCTTGGTACGCCGATGTGGTGCAGATGGTAACAGATGTTCCCTAGCGACTCCCGATTCGCGAAGATCTACTGTCGCAGGGCCCCATCTTGCACCCTGCTTTACCATCGCTGGCTTTGACGGCATGGCTATTGAGTCCCAGGTGTTGAGAGACAGGGGGGTCTCTGAGTCAGTGATCCCCACTATGCTTAACCAGTTCCCGAACGCGCGCCGTGTTTTCACGGCGGCAGTCGGGATGCTGAGCGCGAATCGCCGTAAAAAGACGGTGATCTGCAATCAGCCACTAGGGGGCGCGCGCGCCACACTCCTGAGGAGTGTGCCCGCGGCTCGGGCGGACCCGATCTCCGCCGGCGAGCCGCGATGAGCGGCCACAGGGAAAGAACTGGGAACCGCCGAGGTAAACACGGCGGTTCCCCGCTCTGTTAGTAGGGGCATGGATGATCTACTGATCCCTGTCACTGGGATCAGTTAGATCTCTCATGACCATTGTAGCCCAACCCCCCCACAATAAGAACACACCCAGGGAACACAGTTAACCCCTAGCCCCCCCCCCCCAGGTTAACCCCTTCACTGCCAATGACATTTATACAGTAATCAGTGGACATTTAAATTTCTGATCGCTGAATAAATGTCATTGATCCCAAAAAAAATGTCCGACACGTCCGCCCCAATATCGCAGTACCGCTAAAAATCGCAGATCGCCGCCATTACTAGTAAAAAAATTTTTAAAAAATAACCCCAGAAATGAATTCTCACCATCACCCGTAAACGCGGCCATTTTTGCGCAAACCAATCAATAAACGCCGATTGCGATTTTTTTTTTTTTTTTTTTTTTTTATCACAAATATGAGGAATTATATAAATCGCCCAAAAACGGTGAAAACATTTTTTATTTTTTTATTTTTTTGGGGATTTGAATTTTAGCAAAAAGTAAGAAATTTGTTTTTTTTTTGCAAAATGGTCGCTCTTCTTTTGTTTATAGCGGCGATCAGAAATGACGCAGAGGCGATCAAATACCACCAAAAGAAAGCTCTATTTGTGGGAAAAAAAGGACGCAAATTTTGTTTGGGTACAACGTCGCATGACTGCGCTATTGTCAGTTAAAGCGACGCAGCGCCGAATCGCAAAAAGTCCTCTGGTCCTAAAGCTGGAAAACCTTCCGGTTGGTAAGTGGTTAAGGCGTGCAAGGGCCAGATCTCCGCTCTGGCGATCCTGTTCCAGCGTCCTTTGGCGACGCATTCTTTGATCCATACATTTGTACAGGGTGTACGTCATGTGGCTCCCCAGGTACGGTCGCCCCTGGCACCGTGGGATCTTAACTTGGTACTTTCTGTGCTGCAGAACCGAGAAGGAGAAAATTAAAAGATCAGGGATATTCCCTTACAATTGCTGTCTCAGAAGGTCGCCTTCTTGGTGGCTATCACATCCGCTAGGCGGGTGTCTAAATTGGCAGCTTTGTCATGTAGGTCTCCTTATTTGGTCCTACATAAGGATAAGGTGGTGCTGCGCCCATCTCCTTCGTTCCTTCCGAAGATAGTATCCTCTTTTCACATTAATGAGGACATTGTCCTCCCTTCCTTGTGTCCACACCCTTCTCACCCTAAGGAGATTGCTTTGCATTCCTTGGATGTGGTGAGAGCATTGTGGGTGTATTTGGCAACTACGGCTCCTTTTAGGAAGTCGGATGCGCTGTTTGTGCTGACTGATGGCCCACGCAAAGGGTTGGCGGCTTCGTCGGCCACTGTTTCACGTTGGATCAGACAGACTGTGACCCATGCGTATACTGTTCGGGGACAAGTACCCCCTTTTCCGGTCACGGCTCATTCCACCAGGGCGATTAGCACTTCCTGGGCGTTTAGACACCAAGCATCGGTGTCTCAGGTGTGCAAGGCGGCTACTTGGGCCTCGGTGCACACTTTTGTTAAGTTTTACAAAGTTGATGTGTCAGCATCCGCGGATGCTGCTTTTGGCCGCAAAGTTTTACAGGCGGTGGTGTAGGCGCTGCTGGCGCCTCCCGAGATCTTTCTGTGGGTACAGTTGTTATTGTTTGCCCACCCCTCTTGTTTGACACTGCTTTGGGACGTCCCCACGTGTCATGAATAGAGGCTGCGTCTGTCAATGAACGGAAGAGAAAATAGGATTTTATTAAGAACTTGCCCTAAAATCCTTTTCTCTGAGTTCATTGACAGACGCAGCACCCACCCCTCGGTGTTGTGTTTGTACGGCTTGTTACGAACTGATATGCTATGCAGGGCTGAGGGGTTATGTGCTGAGTAAGGACGGCCCGCTGGGAGGGGCCAGCTTTGCTTTCTGAAATTTCGTTCTGTCTAGTCTACTCCTAGTAAAAGGTACATAACCCACGTGTCATGAATAGAGGCTGCGTCTGTCAATGAACTCAGAGAAAAGGATTTTACGGTAAGTTCTTAATAAAATCCTATTTTTTCTTTTTTTGCTCTTCCTAAAGAAACACCCCCCTTAAGGCAGGGGAGGAAGGAACCTAATGACCACACGTTCTCCCGCTAGACTTCAATGTAGGCCCAAAGACACACACCCTGCAATGCCGATGAGAGGGAAACAACGCATAAATAAATGCAAGTGACGCACGTGTGAGAAAAGTAAATGATTAGAAAATAAAAAATGTGCCATGGGTAGGCCTTGTGGCCTGGTAACAAAAATTGCCCAAGTCTTGGCCAAAAGGCCTAGCCAATGCGGCGTGGTACAGAAAAGAAGCTTGGGTGTCGTGGCCTAGTGCTGTTTCACACAGTGGCATCCCAAACCCAAAATACTACTCTGGTACTTCCAGGGCACCACTCCCAGGGGGTGCTTGACACCGCAGGAACCTCTGCCTTCCCTGCCCTCAGCCATACAAGGTAGCACAGCTCAGATCAGGAGGCACTGGGCCCCCAGTACCCTCCACACCAGGGAAATACTTCTGACTTCCACCTTACCCAGTAAACACTTCATTTGGTTTCTTCCCATGGGGAAGATCCCTCAGGGCCCCCATCGCACCAGCAGGGGTGCCTTACAGCCAGCCAGAAGGCCGGAATGATGGCGGAGCAGCCCTACTGGACACTAATAAGAACAGATACTACACTTGATCTTAGAAGGCTGAAAAGCAATGTGGCATCTTTACTATAGTGACAAGATTAAACTGTTGAAGATACTTGGAAGAGATGCCTTCTTCTTTTTCTTTTGAACACCCCAGGGCCCTCTAAACTCTTGGCACTTAGTATGCAAATGCTGACTTTTATCCAGAAAGGTGTTTTTGGCAATGCAAGGACCTCTGTTGGCTGGAGATGATCAGATTATTAAACTGAGGAATGTTAGAGATTCTGAATTCAGACTTCAAAGCAGGAGCTTCTTGAGTTTTCTTGGTTTGGGAATTCTTAGGACCCAGGAGGGTGTTTTATGATGGTTTGATCTATTTGCTGTGGTGACAGGTTTGCTTTTATCATTTGGTTGACTTTGTAAATAATATCCAATAATGTATTTGACATTTTATTTTTTTGACTGTTTTGTACATGTTATTAAAATGATATCTAAAGCTGAACAAGCATCATTTTTTTTTCTTAATATGGTGGAGCATTCACTACTGTGCATGAGTGTCTTGGGCTGAGTCCCACCAGGGCTACCTGCGTGGAGTTTGTATTTTTCTGTGGGTCCCCCACATCCCAAAACTTATAGATTTAAAGTTGAAATGTAAAAACATTTTCAATCAAATCGTTTTGTTTTCAAGAAATGGCTCTTTTTGCTGCCCTTTTTCTCCATGGTAAGTTCAAGCAGGGAGGGAGGGCTGGCAAGCTCCTGTAAACATCACCACACCCTGTCTGGGATCTTCTTTCAAGAGCCCTTACGTTATATGAAAGAACATTGTTCCTTTCGTATCTCAAACAAGCAATCAAAGCAGTTTGGTCTTTGGAAATGCTTTTTAATGTGATTGTAAAGCTAGAAGGTTTTTCTACGTAATGCATTCTCTAAATTAACCACTTGCCGACCGCGATACAGTCAGGTGTAGGCTACAGCGCTATCGGCTGGTTCTAGGAGGATGTCCTCCCAAAACCCCGCCCCCCTGCACACATCGGGCGCCCTTTGTTATCTCTGTGTCCTTTAGGAACAGCTGATCACAGATAGAGGTAAAGGGCCAATCACAGCGGCCCTTTACCATGTGATCAGCTGTGTCCAATCACAGTGTAAACAGACCTGCCGTTATGGAGAGCCGGTAACCGGCGATTCTCACAGGGGACATCTATACTGATAATCAGGGTACTGATCATAAGTGCCAATCAGTGATGCCTATCAGTGCCACTTATCAGTGCTGCCAATCAGTGCCCGTCAGTGAAGCCTGTCAGTGCCGCCTATCGATGCCCATCAGTGAAGGAGAAAAATTACTTATTTGCAAAATTTTATAACCGAAACTAAGAAAATCCTTTTTTTTTTTTTTTTTTTTTTTTTTTTTAAGCACTTGCCGGTTGACGGCGACAAGGTGGCTCTCCTGCGCAAACTGCCGTCATCTGACGGCGGCTGCCAGATCGCGCACTGTGACCGCGCGCGCCCACTGTGTCCGGGGAGGGCCCGGGAGCGGGTGCGGCGGACTCGATCTCCGCCGGCTGCCCACGATGCCCCCCCCCGGAGTGAAAGAACGGAGGTCCGTGTAAGTAAACACGGACCTCCGTTCTCTTAGAGGGGGAAGGGAGTGATCACAGCCTTCCTCTACATGGAAGCTGTGATCACTCCCCTCCCCCTGCCAGTCAAACACTAAGACAGTTAGAACACGCCCAGGGAACACACAAGGGACCCGCACAAGATTGACAGAATCACAAACTGACCGTCCCCCTCCCCTCACTAGTGTCGAAGGTA
>BLSH010384004.1:1515669-1529427 GCA_018402905.1 Glandirana rugosa | reverse complement strand
TTTTGTATCACAAATATGATGAAGAATATAAATCGGCCAAAATCGATGAAAAAAATGTTTTTTTATATTTTTTTTTAATTTGTATTTTAGCAAAAAGTAAGAAATTTGGGTTTTTTTGCAAAATTGTCGCTCTTCTTTTGTTTATAGCGGCGATCAGAAATGACGCAGCGGTGATCAAATACCACCAAAAGAAAGCTCTATTTGTGGGAAAAAAAATGACGCAAATTTTGTTTGGGTATAACACCGCGCAATTGTCAGTTAAAGCGACGCAGTGCCCAGTCGCAAAAGGGGCTCTGGTCAGGAAGGGGGCAAATCCTTCCGGGGCTGAAGTGGTTAAACTCTTTTTATTGAAAAAAAAGTATAAGACAATGACGTTAATTTAAGTGCTCAAAATGAGCATAGAGAACAATAAGGTATATCTACAGTGCACATAAGTTTTGCGTTATTATAATTATACAGCATTCCCTTTCAAATCAATCCCAATACATATGTTTGATAACATAGAATCACAGAATTATTGATAACTGCTACTTAATACCCCTAGCGATATTTTCAAGCGATGGCTGCAGTAATATCGGAAGAACACCAAGCATCCCACACCTTGTTATACTTAGCTGGGCAACTTCTGTGTTCAAAAATACATTTTTCATAAGGTAATACCTGATTTACTAACCGTAGCCATTTACGTATAGATGGAGGGGTGGGCTAAATCCACTTAAGTGCCACTGCTTTTCAAGCCAAAAGTAGTGTCTCCATTAACATGGTCCTAGTATGCCTGGGCCAAGAAAATCATTTTTAACCACTTCAGCCCCGGAAGGATTTCCAGCTTTAGGACCGAAGCACGTTTTTCAATTTGGCACTGCGCCGCTTTAACTGGTAATTGCGCAGTCATGCAATGCTGTACCCAAACAAAATTTGCGTCCTTTTTTTCTCACAAGTAGAGCTTTCTTTTGATGGTATTTGTTCACCTCTGCACTTTTTATTTTTTGCATTATAAACCAAAAAAGAACGAAAATTTTGAAAAAAAAAATGATATTTTCAACTTTATTACAAAAATACAATAAACTAAATTTTAGTCATAAATGTTTGCCAACATGCATTCAGCCACACGTCTCGGGTAAAGAAAAGTAAATTAGCGTATTTTTAGTGGTTTGCGCAAAAGTTATAGCATCTACAAACTAGAGTACATTTTCTGGAATTTATGCAGCTTTTATTTTATGACTGCCTATCTCATTTCCTGAAGTGCTAAAATGGAGGGGCAGTACAACCACCCCCCCCCCCCCCCCCGATGACCCCATTTTGGAAAGTAGACATCCCAAGGAATTAGCTGAGAGGCATGTTGAGCACAGTGAATATTTTATTTTTTCGTCAAATCGTAAAATCAGCTGTATTCACTGTGATTCCAGGTTGGCCAGTGAATGGGGGAAGTACAGGCGCTGGATCAGTGGTGGGTTGCTAATCAGGGTTAGCAATTTCAGCGGGAAGGGCACTATGGGTTCTGCGGGCCTGTGTTCATCTTCTTTGTGGCTGCGGGGCATTACTCGTGCTAGCCACACCAGCTTGAAGTGCACTTATGAGACACGCCACGTCACCACGTGATACTGCAGTGCTGGTTCGACTACGACCAGGGGGTACTAGACCACTGGTGCTTGCCAGGTCACCAGAAGGAGTAGCGGCGCTAGTACTGGCTCTCTGCTCCATACGAGAGCCCTACGGTTCATGCACCTCAGCGACAGCAGAATGGGGTCTGGTACGCCTGACCTTAGCAGGGACCACTCCGTTGTCAGAGCTATCTGACAGGGTGCCGCTGCTGTCTACAGGTTCATATGCTGAGCCTGATTCTGACAGTGAGACTTCCCCATCGCTCTCATCTGTCTTACTCAGCATAGTGTAGGCCTCTTCACTAGTGTACCTTGGATTGGACATTTTGGACTTTCTAAATTTGATACATACACTAACGTGACTCACAATCAAAAAAGCGCACCTGGTTGTCAGTGCCTGTTTCAAACGCTACCAAATTCACTGTCTAAGTTCGCAGGGATCGCGTGATCTCTGCGAACGCTGCAGATATTTGTTCTGTGTTTTGTAAGTGACAGCGATCTATTGATCCTAGCAGAGTGGTATTGGAGTTGGCGCTGTCTCAGTGATGTGTATATTTTATATATATATTTAAATATTATGAAAATAAATGTGTATTAGTGTTTAAAATAATTTCTTGTGTCCGTAAAAGTCCATAAATCCAGATAAAACCTAAAATTATGAAAAACCTGTGTATAATCAAGAGTGTTGAAGAAAAAGCAAGTTTTGTGCGAAAGAGGTGAAATTCCAAAAATGTGATCCTTAAAAATCTGTAAAACGTCCGTGATAAGTCCGTAAAAATTAAGTCTGTCAGTATTCAAAAAGCATTTGCAAATATCAATAGAAATTTCGATGAAGAAATTCTGTATTTGACTTCACATAAATAAATATATATGCACAGAGATGTTTTGCTGGAAGAGGAGTTTTTCCAAAATTTATAAAGTGACTTCAGTGTGCGATCCTGTTTCTTCTGATTAAAGTGACTTGTGCTCCCCTCCTGTGCCCGCACTTACCAGAATCTCCTTACCCCTGCAGGGGTAGCCCGCATGTGGTAAATGGGGTCTTTTCCTCGATCTCCAGGTGTCCTTTGGTCTTTGCTCCTATTCGGTTCAGCGCGCCATCTCACTTTCCGCCGGTACACAATAGGAAAAGAAGAAAATAAAACCGTCCCCTGATAGTGTAGTAGGTTTGAATATAATCCGGTTTATTTAAGATAAAAAGTTTGTTTAAAAGCAGCAGATGCAGTAAAATCGGTGACTATTGCCAAGGGGTTGCAGGCTCTGCCTGCTTGAGAAAGATATAGTCCTGCTTCCTGTATTCCCCTTTGCGTTCCTCCTCGTGGAACCAGCTCACCGAGGATATGATGTAATCGCGTTATTAGTGGTCACGCCTAATTATATTAGATCTAGATTCTATTGATCCTGCACTTGGGTGGGCTGGGCTGGGCTGGGCTGGGCTGGGCAGAGGGGCTAAATGCAGGTGCTAGCAGGTATCTGAGCTGATCCCGCTAACGCTGCGTTCTTTAGAACACTAAACTAGTGGGGATGCTAATATATATCTGATCAGATCGCAGATATTGATCTGATCAGATACTACAATAGTATCTAACACCTATCTAATGTGTGTGTGTGTCAGAGTACCTAACTAACTGGCCCTGCCTGGTGTTTGCGCTGACCCTAACGCACGCTAAAACCTAACTGGGGTCACCACCGGGCGATCGGAGGCAGAGGAACAATGACATTGGCCAGGACCGATTGGAAGGGCCAGGCCAAAAATCATTGGCCTGGCCCTGTAGACTGATCTGTCCTGTAACAAATCACACAGTAGTGCACGCACCGTAAGCTCACGGCACATGATCTCTGCCGCCGTCATATGACGGTGGTTTGCGGTAACGAGCCACTCTGCCGCGGTCACGCTGCGGCGGGCGGTTAAAGGAACGGAGTGCCGTATCGCAAAAAATGGTCTGGTCATGAAGGGGGGTAAATCTTCCGGGGCTGAAGTGGTTATCTTGCTGCAATAGCATAGCAGGCGGGATATATTAGGCAGGAATGGAACATGTTGCCCCTGAAGTTGATGTGTTGAAAGCAGAAAAAATGGACATCGCAGTTTGTTGTGTATGGGGCCGTATAGGTGCAGATTGGTCAGGGTGCCCATGCTGACCCGTGTCCACAGCCAAAAGCACCAACAATGGGCACGTGAGCATCATAACCGGACCACGGAGCAATGGAAGAAAGTGGCCTGATCTGGTGAATCACATTTTCTTTTACATCACGTGGATGGCCAGGTGCGTGTACGTCGCTGACCTGGGGAAGAGATGGCACCAGGATACAGTATGGGAAGAAGGCAAGCTGGCGGAGTCAGTGTGATGCTTTGGGCAATGTTCTGCTGGGAAACCTTGGGTCCTTCCATTTATGTGGATGTTACTTTGACATGTACCACCTACCCAAACATTGTTGGTGACCAAGGACACCCCTTCATGGAAACAATATTACCTGATGGCAGTGCCCATTTTGAGCAGGTAATGCACCCGGCCACACTGCAAGAATGGTTCAAGAATGGTTTGAGGAATACAACAGTGGTTCTCAACCTCAGTCCTCAAACCCCAAAAATAGGCCATGTTTTGGGAATTTCTCCTAGATAAAATAGCTGTCCAAAATACCACGCCATTGACTCTGATTTAAAGCACCTGAGCAAGATAAAGGAAAACCTGCAAACATGGCCTTTTGGGGGTACTTGGGTACTAAAGTTGAGAACCACTGGAATACAACAACTTGAAGGTGTTGATTTAGCCTCCAAATTCTCCAGATCTCAATCCAATCGAGCGTCTGTGGAAAAACAAGTCCAATCCATAGAGGCTCCATCTCCCAACTGACTGGACTTAAAAGATTGGCTACTGATGGTTTGGTGCCAGATACCACAGCTAACCTTCAGTAGTGGAGTCCATGCCGCAATGGATCAGGGTTATTTTGGCCGCAAAAGAGGGACCTACTCAATATTAGGTGGGTAGTCATAAAGTTACGACTGATATGGGTGTGTGTGTATATACAGTGCCTTGAAAAAGTATTCATACCCCTTAAATTTTCCACATTTTGTCATGTTACAGCCACAAACGTAAATGTATTTTATTGGGATTTTATGTGATAGACCGACACAAAGTGGCCCATAATTGTGAAGCGGAAGGAAAATGATAAATGGTGTTCAACATTTTTTTACAAATAAATATGTGAGAAGTGTGGGGGGCATTTGTATCGCACCCCCCTGAGTCAATACTTTGTAGAACCGCCTTTCTCTGCAATTACAGCTGCAAGTCTGTTTGGGGAAGTCTCTACCAGCTTTGCCCATCTAGAGAGGACGTTTTTGCTTCTTCTTTGCAGAATACCCCAAGCTCTGTCAGATTGGATGGAGACCGTCTGTGATCAGAAATTTTCAAGTCTTCCCACAGATTCTCAATTGGATTTAGGTCTGGGCTGTGACTGGGCCATTCTAACACATGAATATGCTTTGACCTAAACCAGAAAAAGAAGAAAACAAAAAGCGCCAGACCATATCTAGTGCAGCAGTGTTTTTCAACAATGGGGTATTTAAAAACAATAAGAAATGCACTCACATGGTGCAAGGTAAAAACAATAAGAAATGCACTCACATGGTGCAAGGTAAAATGTGCTTATCTGGTGCGGCGCTCAGCTGAGGCGCCGGAGGTGCTGACAGTCTGTGACCGGATCCCTGATGTGGTTCGACCCAAAGGTACAGAGAGAGAGGTGCCACCGGTGTCTTCACATCAGAACTCCGAGCGAAATGCTGGAACAGCGCCTGTCTGTGTTGTCGGCCAATCAGAACGCATTTCAGAGGCTATGGCCTCACCTCCTTCAGCTGGTCAATCAAGCACTGTCTGTGGTCTTAAATAAGAGAGTCCATTGCTAGCAGGGGGTTGGGATGAAGGCAATTGTAAGTGAGCCCAGGTGGTACTCCCATTTGGGAGGTGTTAAGGCAAAATCAAGGTAAAATGGAAAGAAAAAGCAAAAACAAAAATGGCAGGAAATACGATGTAATAAAACTGTGAGAGAAGCGTCTCAGAAGTTGCAATGCTAATGTACTGTAGAGGGAAAAAAAATTTATAACGTTTAAAAAAAAAAAAACATTTTCTTTATAAAGTTTAAAAAAAATAAAGGAAACCCCAGGGGAAGCGGCTGTGCGGTGGGCTAAAGGATGGTGCTGACTTCTAAGTCTTCATTCAAGCCTTCGGGTGAGAGGCTATTGAGTTTGAAAATCCAGTATGTCTCCTGTGTGCATAATTGTTTGAATCTTTCACCATCCGGAAAAGTTTTGGATATGGATTGGATAGCTGTCACTCTGAGAAGGGCAGGATTCCTCTCATGGTGGATCAGAAAATGTCTTGGAATGCTGCATTTGGGGTATAGGTGTCTTTGAGGCTTCTTCTATGTTCTCCAAACCTTTATCAAATTTCTTTTTTCTTTTTTTTCCCTCTAAATTAGCATTGCAACATTTTTGTTTTTGCTTTTTCTTTCCATTTTTTTTTCCTTTCCATTGTACCTTGACTTTGCTCAAACACCTCCCAAATGGGAGAACCCCCCCCCACACACACACACACTTTAACTAACCACAAATCAAACTATATTTTTCCCTTCATACAAAAGAATATTCTGAACTGCATTTGCAATTTTCCAAACATCTAAACTAAGTTTTGTACTTTTTTCTGACACTCCATCTAATCATGAATCCAACAACTCTGTTCCTCTCATATAAAAGCAAATTCTGAGCTGCGCTTGCAATCTTCCAAATATCTAAACACCTCATTGACTTAAGATACTGACATACTCAGTTCACAGATTTCTCCCCATTTTTAGCACATCCTTGTTTTTAAACTATAACCATCAATTTTGTTAATGTTTTATCTTCATTGTACAATTTATTGTTTTATATTATTAACATTCTCTGTCAAATATACGCTGCCGATCATGGTTTACTATGGGACTCACTCCACTCCAGCTACAGACAATTGCCTTCATCCCAACCCCCTGCTAGCAATTGACTCTCTTATTTAAGACCACAAAATACCCTTTGACAGACCAGCTGAAGAAGGAGGCGAGGCCGTAGCCTCTGAAACGCGTTCTGATTGGCCGACAACACAGACAGGCACTGTTCCAGCATTCTGCTCGGAGTTCTCACGTGAAGACACCGGTGGCTCCCCTCTCTCCATACCTTGGGGTCGAACCACATCAGGGATCCGGCCACGGACTGTCAGCACCTCCGGCAGCTCAACTGAGAGGCGCTCCAGATAAGCACATTTTACCTTGCACTGTGTGAGTGCATTTCTTATTGTTTTTACCTTGCATCATGTGAGTGCATTTCTTATTGTTTTTACCTTGCACCATGTGAGTGCATTTCTTATTGTTTTTACCTTGCACCATGTGAGTGCATTTCTTATTGTTTGTACCTTGCACCATGTGAGTGCATTTCTTATTGTTTTTACCTTGCATCATGTGAGTGCATTTCTTATTGTTTGTACCTTGCACCATGTGAGTGCATTTCTTATTGTTTTTACCTTGCACCATGTGAGTGCATTTCTTATTGTTTGTACCTTGCACCATGTGAGTGCATTTCTTATTGTTTTTATCTTGCACCATGTGAGTGCATTTCTTATTGTTTTTACCTTGCACCATGTGAGTGCATTTCTTATTGTTTTTACCTTGCATCATGTGAGTGCATTTCTTATTGTTTTTACCTTGCATCATGTGAGTGCATTTCTTGTTGTTTTTAAATACCCCATTGTTGAAATAAACCCTGCTGCACTAGATACAGTCTGGCGCTTTTTGTTTTCTTCTTTTTCCAGTTCCCACCCCCAGGCATCCCAGCCTTTCCCAGGAGCAGCCTCATACCTATCTGTTAAATGCAAGCAGCAACCAGAGACCGTGTGTTCCACACACAAATGTAAACGTTTTCCTATGCCCCCAGTGGATTACATATGGTTCGAGATCACAGAATTGTAGATCATTTATTTATTTAAGGTACTTGTATAGCGCCGTCAATTTACGCAGCACCTTACATACACAGTCAGGTCCATAAATATTGGGACATTGACACAATTCTAATCTTTTTGGCTCTATACACCACCGCAATGGATTTGAAATGAAACAAACAAGATGTGCTTTAACTGCAGACTTTCAGCTTTAATTTGAGGGTATTTACATCCAAATCAGGTGAACGGTGTAGGAATTACAACAGTTTGTATATGTTTTTAAGGGACCAAAAGTAATGGGACAGATTAACAATCATAAATCAAACTTTCACTTTTTAATACTTGGTTGCAAATCCTTTGCAGTCAATTACAGCCTGAAGTCTGGAATGCATAGACATCACCAGACGCTGGGTTTCATCCCTGGTGATGCTCTGCCAGGCCTCTACTGCAACTGTCTTCAGTTCCTGCTTGTTCTTGGGGCATTTTCCCTTCAGTTTTGTCTTCAGCAAGTGAAATGCATGCTCAATTGGATTCAGGTCAGGTGATTGACTTGGCCATTGCATAACATTCCACTTCTTTCCCTTAAAAAAACACTTTGGTTGCTTTCGCAGTATGCTTCGGGTCATTGTCCATCTGCACTGTGAAGCGCTGTCCAATGAGTTCTGAAGCATTTGGCTGAATATGAGCAGATAATATTGCCTGAAACACTTCAGAATTCATCATGCTGCTTTTGTCAGCAGTCACATCATCAATAAATACAAGAGAACCAGTTCCATTGGCAGCCATACATGCCTACACCATGACACTACCACCACCATGCTTCACTGATGAGGTGGTATGCTTTGGATCATGAGCAGTTCCCTTCCTTCTCCATACTCTTCTCTTCCCATCACTCTGGTACAAGTTGATCTTGGTCTCATCTGTCCATAGGATGTTGTTCCAGAACTGTGAAGGCTTTTTTAGATGTTGTTTGGCAAACTCTAATCTGGCCTTCCTGTTTTTGAGGTTTACCAATGGTTTACATCTTGTGGTGAACCCTCAGTATTCACTCTGGTGAAGTCTTCTCTTGATTGTTGGCTTTGACACAAATACACCTACCTCCTGGAGAGTGTTCTTGATCTGGCCAACTGTTGTGAAGGGTGTTTTCTTCACCAGGGAAAGAATTCTTCGGCCATCCACCACAGTTGTTTTCCGTGGTCTTCCGGGTATATTGGTGTTGTTGAGCTCACCGGTGCATTCTTTCTTTTTAAGGATGTTCCAAACAGTTGATTTGGCCCCACCTAATGTTTTTGCTATCTCTCTGATGGGTTTGTTTTGTTTTTTCAGCCTAATGATGGTTTGCTTCACTGATAGTGACAGCTCTTTGGATCTCATATTGCGAGTTGACAGCAACAGATTCCAAATGCAAATAGCATACTTGAAATGAACTCTGGACCTTTTATCTGCTCCTTGTAAATGGGATAATGAGGGAATAGCACACACTATGGAACAGCTGAGCAGCCAATTGCCCCATTACTTTTGGTCCCTTAATAAGTGGGAGGCACATATACAAACTGTCGTAATTCCTACACTGTTCACCTGATTTGGATGTAAATACCCTCAAATTAAAGCTGTTTCATTTCAAATCCATTGTGGTGGTGTATAGAGCCAAAAACATTAGAATTGTGTCGATGTCCCAATATTTATGGACCTGATTGTACGTTGTACATTCACATAAGTCCCTACCCTCAAGGAGCTTACAATTGAAGCTCCCTAATTCACATTCATACATATACTAGGGCCAATTTAGACAGGATCCAAATAACCTAGCAGCATGTCTTTGGAGTGTTGGAGGAAACCGGGAGTACCCGGAGGAAACCCACGCAGGCACAGGGAGAACATGCAAACTCCAGGCAGGTAGTGCCATGGTTGGGATTCCAACCAGCGACCATTTTGCTGCCAGGCGAAAGTGCTAACAACTTGTGTTTCACACACATAGTTCTTTATAACCATTTAATACATATGGATTTTATTCAGCTTTGTTTGAATATTATAGCACTGATTTGCACTCTTCCTTTGGAGTGCTCATTTTTTCCTTGTTCCGTTCTATACCGGCCTTTCTCAACCTTTTCAACACAGAGAAACCCTTGAAATAACTTCCCAGTCTCGGGGGGGAACCCCTGCTAAAAATAACTATATCTACAACTCATGTTACATTAGTGTGATGGTCAATGGGAAGAATGCTCCTTATATTTGTGGTCATTGGGAAGAATTACCCCCTTACAGATAGCTAAAAAGATCAATGGTGTCATTGGGAACTTATCTAAAGGGCAGAAATTGCCCATTTCTCAAGGAACCCCTAGCAACCTCTGGAGGAAACTTAGGGTTACATTGAACCCTGATTGAGAAACCCTAAACTGAACCATTCCATTGTAGCTCTGGCTGTATGTTTAGGGTCGTTGTCCTGCTGGAAGGTGAACCTCCGCCCCAGTCTCAAGTCTTTTGCAGACTCTAACAGGTTTTCTTCTAAGATTGGCTGTATTTGGCTCCATCCATCTTCCGATCAACTCTGACCAGCTTCTCTGCCCCTGCTGAAGAAAAGCATCCCCACCACATGATGCTGCCACCACCATGTTTCACGGTAGGGATGGTGTGTTCAGAGTGATGTGCAGTGTTTGTTTTCTGCCACACATAGCGTTTTGCTTTTAGGCCAATAAGTTCAATTTTGGTGTCATCTAAGGTTCTCTAACAAACCTGTGAGTGTTTCGCAGAACAGCTGTATTTACACTGAGATTAAATGACACACAGGTGGACTCTATTACACAAATTAGGTGACTTCTGAAAGCAATTGGTTCCACTAGATTTTAGTTAGGGGTATCAAAGTAAAGGGGGCTGAATACAAATGCCCCCCCACACTTTTCAGATATTTATTTGTAAAAAAATGTTGAAAACCATTTATCATTTTCCTTCCACTTCACAATTATGAGCCACTTTGTGTTGGTCCATCACATAAAATCCCAATAAAATACATTTATGTTTTTGGCTGTAACATTACAAAACGTGGGAAATTTCAAGGGGTATGAATAGTTTTTCAAGGCACTGTGTATGTATTTTTTATATATATATATATATATATATATATATATATATACTCACTGGCCACTTTATTAGGTACACCTTGCCAGTACCGGGTTGGACCCCCTTCATTCTTTGTGGCACAGATTCGACAAAGTGTTGGCCACTTATTAGATGTGATTAGAGGGAAGGGCTGGAAGACTTCCTGACTTCCAGGAACTGTTAAGGAGTGAAGGTGGTCATTTTCAGCCCATGGTTTTCAGAAATCACCATCAGAACTTCCACCCCATTCACACTTGTGCGACTTGTCATGCGACTTTGGACATCAGTGTCACATGAAAAGTCATACTCCATGTTTTCCAATGATAACCATTCATATACACTCACCGGCCCCTTTATTGGGTACACCTTGCTAGTACCAGGTTGGACCCCCTTTTGCCTTCATTCTTCGTGGCATAGATCCTACAAGGTGTTGGAAACGTTCCTCAGAGATTTTGCTCCATAGTGACAATGATGGCATCACACAATTGCTGCAGATTTGTTGGCTGCACATCCATAAGGCGAATCTCCGTTCCACCACATCCCAAAGGTGCTCTATTGGATTGAGATCTGGTGAGTGTGGAAGCCATTGGAGTACAAGAAACAATTGTTTCCTATGTGTCCTGTTCACACCACAACGCTGCTTTGACCTGCGTTGGGTTACAATGCAGCATGTATGCATCTTAACGCAACGCTTGTAAAATGCAGGTCAACGCAGTGCAATGCAAGTAAAGTTGGCTTGTTGCTCTCCCCTGACATTCAGTGCTTTGGGACATCCCTCATGCAATGGATATGAATTTTCCCTGTGCCCTGTAATGTTCTCCAGGAAAAGGATTGTACAGGTAAACCAAATCCATCATTCTAATCCATTCTAATCAAACTCCCTTTCAAAATGATGGTTGCCCTCAAAGGGCTGGTTGTATCTGTAAGACTATCCACTTCAGTCCCAGAAGATTTACCCCCCCCCCCTTCATGACCAGGCCATTTTATGCAATACGGCACTGCGTTATTTTAACTGACGATTGCGCGGTCGTGCGACGTTGTACCCAAGTAACATTGTCCTTTTTTCCCCCCCACAAATAAAGCTTTCTTTTGGTGGTATTTGATCACCTTATTTTTTGCGCTATAAACAAAAAAAGACCAGCAAATTAAAAAAAAATATATATATTTTTTTTTTACTTTGTGCTATAAAACATATCCAACAAAAATTGTAGAAAATCACATTTTTTTTTAGCGGGATTGCGACATTGCGGCAAACAGATCGGATACCTAACTGACACTTTTTGGGGACCAGTGACACAAATACGCTGATCACTGTGACGCACTGTCACTGTACTAATGACACTGGCAGGGAAGGGGTTAACATCAGGGGCGATCAAAGGGTTAAGTGGGTCCCTAGGAAGTGCTTTCTAACATCTAACTGTGTGGGGGAGGTGCTTTGACTGGGGAAAGAAATCCGTGTTTCCGCTTAGCAGTAACACAAGATCTCTATCTTTCCCTCTCACAGACCGCAGTTCTACATTTCCTGGGAATGGTCAGTGGATCCTGGCGGACAATGCATCTGCCGGATCCGCTGATTGGCTCCCGCTGTGTCCAATCACAGCAGGAGCAGGTCGCCTTTGGCGCGCGCGTCCCAGACATCGTGCACAGGTACGTGATTTCGCATAACCGGCTGCCCTGCCGCAGTATATCTGTGTGGAATGGTCCGGCTATATAAATGTATCTACTGTTTATCATATTTAAATAATTGCCTTTGCATTATTGGTTTTAGCAATTACCCAAAAATGGAACTTCCACTTTAAGCACTCCTCGCCCCCTTGCATGCCACAATTGGCATGTCATTTTTTTTGGGGGGGGTGTGTCCCCAGGTTTCAGAGGGTCTTCCTGTCCCTCTTCCACCTTCCGCCTCTGGGCCGCCTAGGCAACTCCTCCTCTCCTCCTAGGCTGCCCCTTCCTCCTGGCAATCTTCTGGGACACGTCACAGGTCCCAGAAGATTGCCTGGCCACTAGGAATGCGCAGCGCGACTCGCACATGCGCAGTGGGTGCCCGGCCGTGTGCCCACACTAGGAATGGCGGGGCCGTCGGGAGGAGGGGGAGACAAGCGAGGCTTCGGGCGCAGCATTGCTGGACTGTGAGACAGGTAAGTTACTGTTTATTAAAAGTCAGCAGCTACACTTTTTGTAGCTGCTGACTTTTAATAAACAAAAAACGAATGGAACTCCACTTTAAGACTTCAGCTGGGAAGGGCGGATGCAGAGCGGCACAGGACCCACTCACACTCGTGCAACAGATGAGGGAAGTCTGAAAAGGAGGGTCGCACACGGATGGTATCATCCACAAGAAACTTTATTGGAGACTGCTTACTCAGGACTTGGTTATAAGCAGATGTTCACCCCCCCTTACATCAGATGTTCGAGTCCCCCATCCAACCTTACATCATAGTCCACCCTCCTTACCTTGTGCTGCTGGGGGCGGAGCTGAGAAATAGAATGTGCAGGGTCTGGAGGAGGGCTGGAGTCTGTTGCCAGAGTCTGCTGAATGCTGCAAACCAGGGGAGGCAGAGACGAGGGGGTGCTGTGGTATCACAGAGAGGTACAGGATCTATTGGAGGTGTTCTATCCTCCTTTTGTGCTGCCAACCACTGAGACGAGGGGGTGCTGTGGTTGCTCTGAGAGGTACAGGATCTGTTGGAGGTGTTCTATCCTCCTTTTGTGCTGCCAACCGCTGAGACGAGGGGGTGCTGTGGTTGCACAGAGAGGTACAGGATCTGTTGGAGGAGTTCTATCCTGCTTTTGTGCTGTCAACCGCTGAGACGAGGGGGTGCTGTGGTTGCACAGAGAGGTACAGGATCTGTTGGAGGTGTTCTATCCTCCTTTTGTGCTGCCAACCACTGAGACGAGGGGGTGCTGTGGTTGCACAGAGAGGTACAGGATCTGTTGGAGGAGTTCTATCCTCCTTTTGGGCTGCCAACCGCTGAGACGAGGGGGTGCTGTGGTTGCTCAGAGAGGTACAGGATCTGTTGGAGGAGTTCTATCCTCCTTTTGTGCTGCCAACCGCTCTTGAGGAGGTTGTCTAGGACATGGAGAGACACGTTGGTGTCGTGGGGGAG
>BLSH010384004.1:1484538-1499723 GCA_018402905.1 Glandirana rugosa | reverse complement strand
CCTCCCCACATTGGTACATTCATTTTTTCCCAGCAAAACAAAGCTATTGCCCTAACTCCCAAGGACTAGTTCTTACACTGTGCGTACTGCATAGGGAAAAGGATTTCGGGAGATGCTGTTCTGGGGGCATGCCTAGGTCTATAGGAACTAAATTCCTAGCAGCTGTCACTGTGAAAATATTACAAGCCTGGCGATGAGGTCACTGGGAGTAATGCTAGGACATGTTCTAGATGGAGGTTTGAGTTTAAATTTGGGTCATGCCTGGACATACACTTTTAACATCCAACATTCATTAAACAGTTGAGAAGAATACAGTCCAATTGTCATCATACTCAGTTTGCATTAACCACACATAACAGTAACCATACAATCAAAATGTTCTAGTTCGTAGCGGTAAAAAGAATATAAAACAGTGTATATTTTATAGAAAAAATACCATGCAGAAAAAATAAAATCATATCTCTCAGTCCTGAACATAAGCTATTGAAATATTTCAGGTCTAACCCATTTAAAGTAAATTTAGGATTACACCGTCATGGCAAACAGCTTAATCAGGGCTACGAGAATAATCCATCTGTTCTGCTACAGAGCCTGGATCTAAAAATGCGGCACACACAAGAGGGGCCAGTTCAGCCCCCTAAAACCTAAAGTGTATCTATACCCAAAACAAACAAATGTGTGTATAAATTTATTGTAGCACATCAGTCCTCAAATGTGATTGTTACATACATTTTCCTTTTTCAGTCTTTTTCCCCTTTATTTTTACCTGGTGATCCTGCCAGTAACACACTTCCTGTCCCTTTGTGTCTAAACTCATTTATCTACTGTATAGAAGGAGCCATGGTTGTCACACAGGTAGGGTTGCCACCCGTCCGGGATTGACCCGGACAGTCCAGGTTTTGAACCATGTGCGGACACATTATTCAGACTGGACTGTGGCTCCCCAAATAACTGAGTACCACAACCGCCGAGTGCATGGGCCGAGTATGCCTACCTAATCGCCAGGGTTGCCAACCGTCCAGGGGGCTGGCTGCAGTTGGCTAAGCTGAGTATCTGGGACATTCTCTGCCCAAAGCCAGCACAGTAACCCCCCCTGCGCACGGACGGGAGAGGAGAGAGGGCTTGATATGCTGCTCCTCCTCCTCCTGCCCCTACCCCTCTGTGTCTGCCCAGACCCTAGCGTGCTGTGCCTCAGAAATGGGATGTGTGGGCGGGAAGTTTGAAGCCCAGCCTCTGGAAGATATATCGTGGATGAAAGGTGCCGATGCCTGAGCGTCCATCCTCGTGGGAGTGAGCTCACCATCCACTGTCTGTGGCTGAACTGTTCCCCCTTCCTTCCTTCCTTCTCTCTCCTGTCTTAGAGTGAGTGAGAACACTAAGGTAAGGGGTGCTCTGCAGACTCTCATGTAAATGGGGGCTTTGGTGAGCAGAAACCCCTTTACATCAAAGTTCCCCCTTACACCAGAGTCCACAGTGTTTCCCCTTTTTAAAAAAATTGCTGTGTGCCGCTAAAGTGTTCGGGTTTGGCTTGAAGAAAAGATGGGAAACATACACACAAGCTGAACTACAAATGTGTGTCTTTGTTCTTCTCAATTACATGGTGGATAGACAGAATTATTAGTTTACAAAATAGAGATAACATTGTTTTAATGCGGTCTTTTCGCTTCACAGAAAGTAATAAGGACACTGCATCTCTGGCAGGATCAACTGGTATTTTCTGTACTTGCTGAAAATGTTCTTAGCCCAATAAAAGAAAATGAATGCAGCCTCATCTAAGGACTGCTAAGCTGCAATATATTACATTTTTGGCTTTGGGTTTAGATACGTGTTAACAACATTTCAGATACTCTTAATTAATGCATAGATACTAAGACGTGAACTATACAGTAGGTGAAAGCATTGAGGTTTCTTGTATACAGCCGGGTTGGGATAATTTGAAACTCCTAAGTGAAAATATAACAGACCACACTGTAAATATTAGTGGTTTGATTAGACCAGCCTTTCTCAACCTGTGTACCCCAGAGGAGCCCGTGAAATAAAATTTGAATCTCAGGGAACCCCCTGGTAAAAGCAATTCATTGGAAGTCAGTGAGAAACATGTCCCTTACATTGGTGGTCAGAATGCCACCCTTTAGTGCTGTTCAGGGTGTTGTTGCTGGCTTTGCCAAGGGGCATTTGACCTGGAACTACGCAGTCACTATAGGATGGGTGGTCAAGCAGCCACGGCTCAAGAAATCCCTAGCATCCTTCTGGAGGAAACCTTGGGTTCAATGGAACCCTTGTTGAGAATGGCTGGATTAGACTGTAGAAAGCATTGACTTGCATGCAACACCAAGTCCTATATTGCATAACGCCATCAGAAAATAACACTCTGTAGAGGAGGTTATGCAGTTTGGGAATCTTGGAGGAATGGATAGGTAGTGCTGGAACTCTGGGATTATCCCATTGATGTTTCTATACAATAGTGTTGTAGTGGTGTTTGGGTGGAGTATGTGGATTCCCAGCTGGCGGCTTCTACACACACTATAGGTCTCAACAGTTTTCTTGGTTTTTGATGCAACTAAATGGATTTGAGATGGAAGCACTACACACCATAAGTTAGTAGTTCAGACATACATTTATTCCAATGCAAGATCAAGTAGAAGACCATACGCGTCAACGCGTTTCAGGGACCCTTCATTGGGACATAAGGATAGGAAACCGTGTATGTGGACTGGACTAGATTTAAAGATATAATATATGTGGTATTTTAACCAAAGAGTAAAACACAATATTCCTCAGAAGGTGGTTGGAACAGCATCTTTTTACCCAATTTAGTCCACTTACCCCAAAATGTGTTAGCTCTTATATAGTCTTCTACATCAGTGGTTCTCAACCTTGTACTCAAGTACTCCCAACAGGCCATGTTTTGTGAATTTCTCTTAAATAAAATAGCTGTCCAAAATACCAAGCCATTGACTCTTAAATCACCTGTGCAAGATAAAGGAAAACCTACAAACATGGCCTGTTGGGGGTACTTGAGGCAGAACCACTGCTGTTCATGATCTTACTTTGGAATAAATGTATAAGTCGACTATTACACTATGGTGTGGCATTCCAATCTCACATCCATTTAGATGCAGTTTTGGAAGGTATTGCCTGTTTTTAAGGTTTTAGGGCACTGTGCTATTTAACCAGTTCCCGACCACGTGCCGTGTTTTCACGGCGGCAGTCGGGATGCTGAGCGCGAATCGCCGTAAAAAGACGGCGATCTGCGAACAGCCACTAGAGGGCACGCGGGCACTCCTAAGGAGTGTGCCCGCGGCTCGGGTGGACCCGATGTCCGCTGGCGTGCTGCGATGAGCGGCCACAGGGAAAGAACGGGGAACCGCTGATGTAAACACGGCGGTTCCCCATTCTGACAGTGCAGGCATGGGAGATCTACTGATCCCTGTCACTGGGATCAGTTAGATCTCTCATGCCCATGGTAGCCCAACCCCCCCACAGTAAGAACACACCCAGGGAACATAATTAACCCCTAGATCTCCCCCTGCAGGTTAACCCCTTCACTGCCAATGACATTTATACAGTAATCAGTGGACATTTAAATTTTTTATCGCTGAATAAATGTCATTGGTCCCAAAAAAGTGTCAAAAATGTCCGACATGTCCGCTTCAATATTGCAGTACCGCTAAAAAGCGCAGATCGCCGCCATTACTAGTAAAAAATAAAAAAAAGAATAAAAAACCCAGAAATGAATTCTCATCATCCGTAAACGCGGCCACTTTTGCGCAAACCAATCAATAAACGCAGATTGTGATTTTTTTTTTTATCACAAATATGAGGAAGAATATAAATCGGCCAAAACCGATGAAAAAAAACGTTTTTTTATTTTTTTTTTGGATTTGAATTTTAGCAAAAAGTAAGAAATGTTGTTTTTTTTTCAAAAATGGTCGCTCTTCTTTTGTTTATAGCGGCGATCAGAAATGGCGCAGAGGCGATCAAATACCACCAAAGGAAAGCTCTATTTGTGGGAAAAAAAGGACGCAAATTTTGTTTGGGTACAACGCCGCACGACCGCGCAATTGTCAGTTAAAGCGACGCAGTGCCGAATTGCAAAAAGTGCTCTGGTCCTAAAGCTGGAAAACCTTCTGGTTGGTAAGTGGTTAACCCAACCAATTAAGACCCACCTGCTATATTTTCCAATGACTATATATAATTCAAATGTCTCTTCCTAGTAACTATCCTCATCCATACTCAGGGTTTTTCAGACTCCTTATCCCTCTGAACCTTTAAGTGTATCAGATCCTCTATAAGAAGGGTGGGTTTGAGGTCAAATTTCAAGGAGTCTATTTCATGGAGTATGGCATCCCCAGTGCATCTTTAGGTTCACTGCACTGGTGATGTACTGAGGTTTGGTATCAAAAATGCAAAGTGGAAGGCCGGGAGTGTAGTGTTACTTATTACAACATTTTATTAGACAGCCCTTAGTTAGGCAGACCTCCCCACTTAGCACTCACTGTATAGAAAATCCAATTGCATTAAACAAGGCCTAACCCAGTATGTGTAAACCAGTTTAAGTCCAACTGAAGTCTCACACCTTTTTACCTTTATAGTGCTGTACTCCTGACAGCGCTGTTTACTAAGAGCACTGGGTCTACCACTGGTGTCTATTGGATTGCACTGGGATATTTAGACACCTGGCACAACTGTTGTAACAGGACAAAGGAGGAAAGACTATGAAGATGGATGGTTAATGTAATGTCTACAGTTATGATCTGCACTCAATGAAGGTGATCTAGAACAGATATTTTTCCCTCCTCAACAAAACCGGAATTTCCATTTTAAATCTGACCCTTAAAAAAATATATTAAAACCTTCATCAATGGAAGACCCAAGAGCAGCATTTACCCATTCTACATTCCTCCTTCGCATCATTGTGTTTATTACTATAACACAAGGCTCTTAAGTTCAATAGCAGTATTCTGGAAACATAAGTCACCTGGTCACCAAACTGGACAATTCAGTTTGATCTAAGATGAGAAAATACATAATAAGAATTGATCTTGAGAGAAAACCATATCAAAATGATCAGCAGAGTCGGTTATGAGGGTCTGAAGTAGTGCAGAAACCTTGTAATTTCTGTAAAAACACAATTTGACCTCACTCCCTTCTGCCTCTCAAGCCTCCCTATTGCTTACACGACTAATGGACAACCTCATTGACCAATAGGGAGGCCTTCAAGGTTGAAGGCGCCAGACCGAGCTAAAAATGTATATAGATTCAGTTGTCTACATCTTTGGTGCTGGCGGCCCATTACATTACAATAACGTTACTGGTGTGTTGTATGGATATCATCACAATACTTGTGGAGTGTTAAACTATAAATCCAAAAATGGCTTCGCTTTCTCTAGCCCTTCCCTCAGGAATTTCACATAGGTGGAGGTAGATACATCCTCCAAGCCGTCAGCAAAACTGAACAAGCTGGTGTCCACGTCCTCTGGCTTCACAGAAGTGATATCTAAGAAGTAGTTGGCATTAATGTGGTGGACTACGGTTCCATTGGGAAGACAGATCATCATTTCCACAGGGAAATTGTACTTCTCCAAGTGAAGAGAAGCAAATGTTGCATACAGTTTATTTTCCTGGTTATTTTGGAGCTCCTCGAGTTCCTTCACCAGCGACCAACTGCTGACGAAGCTCTCGTTGAGCATAACGAGAACGGGCAAACTCTCCAGGACGGTCTCCCGGAGAGTTCGCCCCGAACCTCAGCAGGATTGATCGTCCAAGGCACCCCAAAGCAAGATGGAGTGTACAAGTTTCTTTTCAGCAAAGGCTCTATCGAAAGCTTCAGTGAAAGGAAAGTAGGATACCTTCTTGAAGGGGTACATGGTGACTTCAAGCTTTTTGGCAGCTTCCACCACACTTATTTCAGACTGCCAAATTATTTCATCAAATACAAACTCTAGAGGTTTGCCGTTGGAGCTACGGCTGTCAATGACATCTCCATTCTCATCATAGATGACTGAAGGGATAGAGGGACCCATGGACTCCATTTCCATCTGAGGCAGGTAGCCAATGTCCACTTCCATATTACTGCTTTCACTTGCTCCATACAGCCATTCCATATCAACATTCAAAGTCCGGTTATTAGGGACATACATCTTGAAGTATCTCACATGAGAGCCATCTTTGGAAATGACAATATGACCAGTGAACTGACCTGGAGAAAACCAAAAAGGATAATTGGGTGGTTCATTAAGCTGGAACTCAGCATGAATCCGGAAAACAATGTCATAATAGAAGTCACCAATGGCTCGGATGCAAGCTACTGAACCTTGAGGAGCAAACCTAGTTTTTATGAATGGACGAGGATGAAACATGGACAACAGTTTATGGATGATGACTTCTTTTCCCTTTGGAGGAGGTGGATAAATTCGGTTATTTGGCAGGTACCCTGTGAAGATATTTAACTCACTTGGGATAATCCACCAAGGATCTCCAAGACCCAATTTGTGCTTTGGTGGGAGAAAGGCTTTAAACTGCTTGGCAAAGAAAATAGTAGTTGGTGTTACTGGGGCAGTCCAGTTTCTCAATCCTGAAAGAGCGCTGTTGGTAATACCTAAAAAGCCATCCTTGCTCTTGGTCATGGTTTCCATGAGTAGAGGCTGGAAATAAGCAGTCACTGACAGAGTTTCCCCATTGGGATCCAGGTTCTCCTCCTCTTCGTATTCAGACACTGGAGTAATCCCGGTGAGTTTTTCAGCTATAGGTTTAAACTCCTCAGGACTTATGTACATATCCTTGTTGCTATCCAAGGAAGAAAAAAGAAAAAGACCCTCTGTGCCAAGCGCCCGCAGAGCTGCCTCCTGCTGCTTCACCAGTTCATTATCACGGTACAACTTTACCCCAATTAACAGGGCGATTGCTAAGAAAACAATAGTCGTTCTTTTAAAGACTTTATACCAAAACAAGGGTTCCTTTTCTTTCTTGCTTTCTTCTTTGTCCACATTTTCTTGATGCACGCCATTTTCCGTCTCTTTGTCTTGTTTCCTCTTCCGAAGGTCAGTGGTCATATCTGCAATGAACAAGAAGCTTTAGTAACAAACTTGCTGGGCAACACAATGCAAATCAAATATATATTGAAATCATCAAGTATGAAACTAATGTTTGGATATTAGGCTTTGCGCACACGTATCTAAAAGGTATGTATAAGTGCTTAGGCCTAAAAGGAAGATTTCAATGAATGCAGGCACATTCAGCAGCACAAGGGGCATGTCTGGCTTATAATCTGATAATAAATCATGTCCCTTGTGCTGATTGTTTTTTTTTTTACATTTTTGACTAAACATGAGCTTTAATGTTAATTCTTACAATTCCACTGCATCCAAAATCTAGGGAACACCTCACAAGTTCACTGGGCACTTACTTCCTGAAGCCTGTGCTGTCCTCTAACTTTCTTTATATATGCTTCTTACATCACCAATCACATTTAGACCTCCAAGGAAGGTTTGAATCTGATTGGTGGATTGATTGGTCATTTTGTCACAAGTACAGAAAAACAGGAAATAATAAAACATTTTACAGTAGTCAACTGAAAAGGGAATTGAGGGAATCTACCCAGCATGGACACAGGCGGCAATGAAAACCCGAGAGGGGTTCTATCCCTTCCCCACTTCACCCGAAACTGACATAAATGTTTTGGCTGAAGTCAAATTAAAGTGGCTGGGTGACTTTATTTGAATCTTGTGGGAGATGTGTGCTGTGCTATTCATGAATACTGAGAACTTGTGCTCTAAGTGCTTAAAGTGGTAGTAAACCCTCCTATCATTTTCAGCTAAGGAAGCTGCCATCTTAGCCTCTGTTTAACCTACAACTGCCATGATGCTGCACATGTGATCAGCTATGACACCAGCCATTGGATGGTTTGACAGTTTGGTTTAGAGCACAACCAATGGGAGTGTTACATTTCCGGCATGTGCCGGAAATGTAACGGTTTTATCAAAACTGTTAAATGGATGGGTTTACTACTGCTTTAATGGGTCCTTAAAGGAAGCTCTATGCACCTAGGTCGGACTTACAAGAATTTTTTTTTATAAATGCTAAAAAAAAAAAAAAAAAAAAAAAGCAATTTTCTGAAGTTTTGTTTATAAACGACAAAACAGAAAATGCATAATGGTGACCAGGGCACCCTTCCTTTGCAAGCCTACTGTTATACAGCTTAGATCACAATAAAATGCACAGAGCCACTCAGCATGTCTCTATGCCTGACAACTACAGATGTGAACACTGCCAGTGTTTACATTTGAGAGCCTTCCCCTTCCTTCCCTACTGCTAATAGTCTCTCCCCTGATCCTCAACACCTTCCCACCCACCTTGGTGTTCCTTTAAATAGTTTGGAATGTCCAGGGGCAGGAAAGATCGGCGATCACGTGACCACCATCACAGTGCTCACATTATCAGAAGCCAGTCCCAACGGTTACAGATCTTTAGCCTGGACTGAAAGTGGTCTTTGCTCGGCTCATAAAGTTTGGCCACCCAGAGACGCATATTTATGGTGTGTGTGCGTTAAAGCCCACCCAGTTACTGCCGCACATGGGTGTTGGGCAGTCATAAAGCGGTTAATGTACATAGCACTGCTCCCACCAACCACCAATGAAAGGGAGTGCATTAAGCACCGACGGTAAGGGGTGCACGGGTCATATTGACCATAAGGCCTCATTCTCACAGGCGTACCTATCCATACACCCATGCAAAGGGCCATCATTGCCCGCACAGGATGCGCAGGTGTCCCATGCATTTACGTGAATGCAATCCTATTCATGTCTATTTGGATGAAGCAGCTGCATGGACAAAGCCTCTGGTCCCAATTTCACAGCCAGGGACACATACCCGCACAGCTGTCAAATTGGCAGTGTTTGAGCACCACATCCCAATAGACATTTATTGCCTGCACGCAGATGCACAGAACACCTGTGCGGGCAAAAATTGCCCTTCTCATGGGTGTACGGTTTAGATACTCTTTTGTGAAAAAGGCCTAAAGGGGGCAAACTGACCACCAATGTTATAGGAGAAAACACCACTAACCCGGGACAGACCTCTGGTATCAGGACTCCTGAAATACCTATCCTTATTATGGGTCAGTGCCCCACTAATAGGTAAAAATGCAGATGAGGATAACAGCCTTACAGCATGCAACTTAAAAACAAGGTCAGTAACAGCTGCTCCAATACTTCTGCTATGACAAGTACCCTTTAATGCTCTGTCTATACCAGTGGCATGCAATACAAGAATGCCTGTACATGCTTTATTACTGGCAGAATATTATACATCACACAGGAGAACAAAGAGCAGAGCTTTGCATCCATGATCAGTGGTTCTCAGGTGCAATGTCAGACCCCTGCACACACTTCCTGCAGCTCTGTTGCCCATACCTCTGTAATGTGTAACATGCTACAAAAGGTGAACTTATCCTTTAAAGCTGAACTCCAGGCATACCACTAAATACACAGATGAAACCTATACGGGAGTTGTTTTATCTGCTAGAGCCAAGGTCTCCAAACTTTCCAAACAAAGGGCAAGTTTACTGTCCTTCCGACACAAGGGGGCTGGACTAAGGTAGAAAATGTCCTGGTGTCCAGTGGGAGTAAACGATGCCGAATGTTTGGTGCCAGTAGGAGGACTAGTTCCCCATCGTTGGTGTGAATGGAAGGAATTGTGCCCCATTGTTGGTGTCAATGAAGGAATTGTGCCCCATCGTTGGTGTCAATGGAAGGAATTGTGCCCCATCGTTGGTGTCAATGGAAGGAATTGTGCCCCATCGTAGGTGTCAATGGAAGGAATTGTGCCCCATCGTAGGTGTCAATGGAAGGAATTGTGCCCCATCGTAGGTGTCAATGGAAGGAATTGTGCCCCATCGTTGGGGTCAGTTGAAAAGAATTGTGCCCCATCGTTGGGGTCAGTTAAAAGGAATCGTGCCCCATCCTTGGTGTCAATGGAAGGAATTGTGCCCCGTTGTAGGTTTCAATGGAAGGAATTGTGCCCCATCGTTGGGGTCAGTTGAAAGCAATTGTGCCCCATTGTTGGTGCCAATGGCAGGAATTGTGCCCCATCGTAGGGGTCAGTTGAAAGGAATTGTGCCCCATCATTCAGTGTCAATGGAAGGAATTATGCCCCATCATTCATTGTCAATGGAAGGAATTATGCCCCATCGTAGGTGTCAATGGAAGGAATTGTGCCCCATCGTAGGTGTCAGTTAAAAGAAATTGTGCCCCTTCGTAGGCGTCAATGAAAGGAATTGCACCCCAATGTCGCTGTCAATGGAAGGAATTGCGCCTCAGTGTTGCTGTCAATGGAAGAAATTGTGCCCTTCTAATGGTGTCAGTGGGAGGAATAGTGCCCCATCCTTGTTGTTAGAGAACGGAATTATACTCCATTTCTAGTGTCAGTGAAGGGAAGAGTGCCCCAAGGGCCATAGCTTGGAGACCCCTGTACTACAGGATTTGTATTTCTGTCCATTCACTCCTGAGTTTACACAGCTCGGCCACAGAGGAGCGTTAGACCTGATTTTTTTTTTAGTTGCAGTTTAGTGACACTGCATGGAACAGGACAACGAAAGAAGAAGCAGCAGACTGATGAGTTCATTTCTCTGTCACTCTGCTCTCTCCTCCTATCAGCATGTCTCTTGCACCACAGCAAAGCTGTTTGGCTCCTTGCGCTGTTTTAACTCTCCTAGTCTGAGCTCTGCTGTATAGGGACCGCAAGGGGCTAATTCCAAGTCATGTTCAGGGCACATACACTGGATCACAGGAAAGGCTATGGCAACATTTAGCTTTTTTGTCATTACTTTTCCTTTTGACCACACAGCTGTTAGCTCCCTCCTCGCACTGACCTGCCTGTTAAGAGATTGGACTTCTCACATAGCACATCCAAAGCCAGGGCTTTACATTGGATAAGGAAGGAAGGATATCATAAACATGCCTATATGACTGTGCTACCAGTTTTCAATCCAGCAAGCAGCCAGTGTTAGATGGATGTAGTCCTGGCACAAAGTCATCTAGCGCCCAGGGCAAAGATGCTAAACGCCACCCCCCCCCCCAAATTCATGAGCATTATGTGTCAGCAAAAGCCCCCCAAAAGAAAATATCAAGCACGAATCTTCACACTTACCCCCTAAGCATAAATTCCCTTTTTTAAGCCCAAATTCTCCCCAAATAATCCCCCATTTTTCAGTACAAGTCCCCCCTCCTAGCACAAATCCTTTACCCCTCATATTTCCCCTCTGAGTATAGATCCCCTTCCCCCTCCAAATCCCCCTCTCCCAACACAAATGCCCTCTCCTAGCACTAATCCTTCCAACTAAATTTCTCCTCCTAGTACAAATCCCCTCAATCATCCCTGCTATCACAAATCCTCCACCCCAAATCCCATTTCCTATCAGAAGTTCACCCTCCTAATAAAACCCCCCCACCAACCCCAAAAATTCCCTCTCGCCCACCCCTTGTCCTGGCCCTGGTTGGATGTAATTTATTGGTATTTGACTGGAATATTTTGAAGCCATCTGTTGGTTGCACTTGATGCATTGAACTATTTCATCAAGGAAACCTCATTTATCTGTGTATGGCTAGAAGTGATATCTGAGGGCACTCGCCTCTCTGGTACTTGTTTTATGTCCATCACCATTATTCTACTAATGGGATTTCAGGCACTTGTCTGTTTGGAACTATGAGCAGAGAGCCTGAATATTCATCATTTTGTCACAAGAGACATCTTCAAATGAACTTTGCATTTGATACTTACCTTTTATGTGGAAAGCCAATTAGTATCATTGCTATACTATAGTGAATAGCTTCAAGTAATTGCTTAGGGCGTAGATAAGTGGGAGATAAGGGGGGGTCCACCATCTGCTGCAGCAGGTACTTGCCCTGCATCTCTTGCCAAGTGCTATGGGTCTCAACACCGCTGTAAACGTACTGCTGTACGGATGTGCTATGTTACGCTCACCCCTGTTCTTTACCTACCCCGACTCCTGTGTGTTACCTGTTCCTGACCACTGCATTCTGTGCAATATGCACACCTGAACCCTGCAATCTATTTGTTATACCTTCCTGGCCCATGCAATATATTTGTTATACCTTCCTGGCCCATGCAATCTATTTGTTATTCCCTCCTGACTCATGCAATCTATTTGTTATACCTTCCTGACCCCTGCCATTTATTTGTTATACCCTGCTGACCCATGCAATCTATTTGTTATACCCTGCTGACCCATGCAATCTATTTGTTATACCTTCCTAACCCCTGCGATCTATTTGTTATACCTTCCTGGCCCATGCAATCTATTTGTTATACCTTCCTGGCCCATGCAATCTATTTGTTATACCTTCCTGGCCCATGCAATCTATTTGCTATTCCCTCCTGACGCATGCAATCTATTTGTTATACCTTCCTAACCCCTGCAATCTATTTATTATACCTTCCTGACCCCTGCAATCTATTTGTTATTCCCTCCTGACCCATGCAATATATTTGTTATACCCTCCTGACCCCTGCAATCTATTTGTTATACCCTCCTGACCCCTGCAATCCATTTATTATACCTTCCTGACCCCTGCAATTTGTTATTCCCTCCTGACCCGTGCAATCTATTTGTTATACCCTCCTGACCCCTGCAATCTATTTGTTAAACCTTCCTGACCCCTGCAATCTATTTGTTGTAACTTCCTGACCCATGCAATCTCTTTGTTATACCCTCCTGACCCCTGCAATATATTTGTTGTAACTTCCTGACCCATGCAATCTCTTTGTTATACCCTCCTGACCCATGCAATATATTTGTTATACCCTCCTGACCCATGCAATCAATTTATTATACCCTCCTAACTCCTGCAATCTATTTATTATACCCTCCTGACCCATGCAATATATTTGTTATACCCGCCCTCCTGACCCCTGCAATTGATTTGTTATACACTTCTGACCCCTGCAATCTATTTACTATACCTTCCTGACCCCTGCAATCTATTTATTATATCCTCCTGACCCATGCAATATATTTGTTATACCCTCCTGACCCCTGCAATCTATTTATTATACCCTCCTGACCCATGCAATCTATTTCTTATACCCTCCTGACCCCTGCAATTTATTTGTTATACCTTCCTGACCCCTGCAATCTATTTATTATACCCTCCTTATCTCGGCAATGTATTTGTTATACCTTCCTGACCCCTGTAATTTGCGTGTTACGAAGTCTTGACCCATTCAATCTATACATTAAACACTTTTAATAGCATTATGGGCCCCTAGGCAAAGTAATGCTCTGGGGCCCCCTACAGCTTGACCCAATTTATGCACCTACTCTCAAAAATTAAAGTATAAATAGTTGATAGAATTAAAAATATATTTATTAGTACTTTCAATAAAATTGATTTTAAACAATAAGAAAACATGCTATAAATCAAAGACTAACCATCACAAAGAGCACAGTAGGGGGCTGGGGGAGGCAAAAGGACACATTACAGGGGGGTTAGGAGGGCACAATACTGGATTCAGGAGGGTCAGGAAGGTCCAATAGTGGGATCAGAAGGGCACAGTACAGGTCCCGGGACACTGCCTGGGACACCGCCATACTGGGACAGCTTAGTAAAAGCATGACGGTCCTGTCAAATCTGGGACAGTTGGCAAGTATGATGTAGTGCAATCATGGGCCAGGGGCACCCATGCATTTAGACAGCGCTGCTCCTGACCCCTGCAATCTGTGTGTACCCACACCTGACCCCTGCAAACTATGCGCTATGCACTCCTGACCCCTGCAAATTATGTGTTATGCACTCCTGACCCCTGCAGTCTGTAAGCTATCCACTTCTGTACCATGCTGTCTGTACCATTCTGTCTATGTGTAACCCACTCCTGACCCCTACACTAATAACATTACATACTCCTGACCCCTGCAATCTGTGTGTTACCCAATCCTGACACCTGTTCCTTACCCAATCCTGACCCCTGTGCGTTACCCATACCTGACCCCATGTGTGTTACCCACACCTGACCCCATGTGTGTTACCCATACCTGACCCCAGTGCGTCACCCATACCTGACCCCTGTGCGTCACCCACACCTGACCCCTGTGCATCACCCATACCTGACCCCTGCAATCTGTATCTTGGTCACTCCCGTACCATGCAATCTGTGTGTTACCCACTCCTGACCTCTGCCTTATTTACATTACATACTCCTGACACCCGTACATTACATATTTCTCACCCTTGTCCTCTGTACGAAGCCTCAAGTTTTAATACTCTACCACTGTTAGCAGAATGCCATAACCACAATCCCCCACCACAGCACACTGTGTATACCACTGCCACTTTTTATTTTCTAAATGCCCTGGGTGCCTCTAAAGCTTACAATTTAAATGAGCTGACCCCCCCTCAAGAAAAAAATATTTATGACCCCAATACTGTTGTAGGACAGAGTTGCATCATTTGTTATTGAAGAGGCCAACCTATGGAAAGGTATGTTAGATGGGTACAGTCCTTGCTCTGCTTATACTTGGTATGATCTGCACAATTAGCCAATTTACATTCAGATGCTGCTTCATACTATCCCAACATGGATGACAATATGGGCTTGTGGTGTTAGCCGGAACGTTCTAGAGTTTGATATTGTTCCTCATTTGTGGCTTCCACTTTGAGGAACTTTCTTTATTTGGCTGCTGCTGTGCCTTAACCATTTGGCACCAATTACTTTGGCTACATCTACATATCACTTTTTGTATTGGAAGTAAATCACAGGAGAGAGACACATCAGTATATTCTTAATTACAGCTTCATTGAGCTATGTATATCGGGAGCATAGGTGTGCGCAGCTTATTGCATTCGGGTGTGCACCCCAAAGCTCAAACACACATGAATTTCTCTGCAGCCTCAGCTGCACTGCACAGTGAATAAATGGGAAGTGCTGGTGGTGAGCAGCTTCCTGTTCATTCACAAACGGATTCATAGTAAACACAGTTTACTATGCTTCAGTTATGATTGAACACAGTGAGAGAGTGTATTCACTGTGGTAATTTAGAAAAAGAAGGGGGCAGTAAATTATTGATTAGCCCCTTCCCCCACTCTCCATCCTCAGAACATCCCCCGCAGCAGCTGGGGGGAGAGGAGGGAAGCCAGCAGCACTGCAGTGGTTGGGGGGGGGGGGGGGTG
>BLSH010384004.1:1463803-1479497 GCA_018402905.1 Glandirana rugosa | reverse complement strand
CCAGTGCATGCGCAGTTTGGTGCCTATTGCCCTGAAGACTGGTTAAGGAAGAAATAAGTGCATTAACCAGACCCGCAAAGCAAATGAAAAAAAAAAAAAAAAAAAAAAAAAAAAAAAAAACAACTAACCCCCCTCCCTTTTGTCCCCAAAAATTATTATATCCAATTTTGTAAAATGTAAGTTATAGAGGAGGGGGAAGGTCAGCTTTATGAATAGTTCTTTTTGGCTGGCTGGAAATGAATGGACTGGGCACTGGACCATTCACAGAGCTCATGAAAATCAAATTAAACACAATATTAGCCTGCAGGCTTCAACCTCAGTCACTGACCTTCGCATGTTCCAGAGCGGAAAGGAAGGGGATGGCGGGGGGGACGTATCAATCTTGCGGCACAGCGAGGGACTGCAGAACCGGAGAAGAGTGAGGCTCCATTCCTAGATCTGTCCCTATGCTGCTCTGTAGTAGCACTGCACCAGGATCGGAATAAATACTGACAGATGATTAAAGGGGAAGTGTGATAGCTTCTGGTCAGTTTTATTTAACCACTTCAGCCCCGGAAGGATTTCTCCCTTTAGGACCAGAGCACTTTTTGCGATTCGGCACTGCGTCGCTTTAACTGACAATTGCGCGGTCGTGCGACGTTGTACCCAAACTAAATTTGTGTCCTTTTTTTCCCATAAATAGAGCTTTCTTTTGGTGGTATTTGATCCCCTCTGCGTCATTTCTGATCACCGCTATAAACAAAAAAAAGGGAGACAATTTTGCAAAGAAAACAATATTTCTTACTTTTTGCTACATTACATATCCAAAAAAAAAATATAGAAAATATATTTTTTCATCAGTTTTGGCCAATTTATATTCTTCCTCATATTTTTGGAAAAAAAAAAAATCGCAATCGGAGTATATTGGGTGGTTTGCGCAAAAGTTGGCGCGTTTACGAATGATGAGAATTTATTTATGGGGTAAAGTTGTTTTTTTTTTTTTTTTTACTAGTAATGGCGGTGATTTTTAGTGGGAATGCGATATTGCGGCAAACATGTCGGACCATTTTGACACTATTTTGGGACCACTGGTGTTTATACAGCGATCAGTGCTATGAAAATGCACCGATTACTGTATTAAATGTCACTGGCAGGGAAGGGGTTAACCTGCAGGGGGCGCTCTAAGACTTAACTGTGTTCCCTGTGTGTGTTACTAACTGTATGGGGGCTGGGCTGAGTGGGGGAGGGGAGTGATCGCAGCTCCCATATAAAGGGAGCCTGCGATCACAGTCCTTCCCTCTGTCAGAACAGAGAACCACGTTTACATACACGGACCTCCGTTCTGTCACTGTGGGGGAGCAATTGCGGGTAGCCGGCAGACATCAAGTCCACCCTACCCGCTCCCTGGCTCCTCCAAAACACAGTGAGCATGCGAGCGCACCTTCAGCGGCACACAAACGCTCATGATCCGCGATCTCGCAGCCACCATCAGGTGAAGGCGGGTTGTGAAATCGAACCACTTTGCCGCCGTCAGATGATGGCAGGCGGTCGGCACGTGGTTAAGTTATCTTTTTAAAGCCCAATTACACCCCCACCTCCCTTCCCTGTGTTTATTATCTTGTTACAGCTCAGTGCTGCTGATCTCCTGTAGCCTCTTTGCAGCCACTTTCTGTCTACATACACACAGTGATGGCTGCATGGCATTTCTCAGGTAGTCTGTGAGAGGGTGACAACACAAGAGCCAATTGGTAGACGGGGCAGAGCATTGTCACCTTATGACAGGAAGTGCCTGAACAAGGATCTTCATAATAGGATCACCAGGGATTACTATAAATTACTTTAACTACTTCCCGCCTGGCCCCCCAAGCAGTCATTTGTTTATAGGCCAGGCGGGAGCTCACGCGTTCTGGGTGGACATCATATGACCTCCTCCCCAGAACGTGCCACGCTGCGGCGCAATCTGTCACCTGCAGTGTCCATTGGGCACAGCTGATGACTGATCAGTGTACCGGCCTGCTCCTGGTACCATGTGATCACTTTGACCAATCACAGCAGATCACATGACAGTTGTAAACAATGGATGGCTTCCTTTCATGCCATCCATTGTGTACAATTGCGTTGCTAGCTCTGATTGGTCACAGTGATCACTTGGTCCAGACAAGGCCAATCACAAAACTGAATTAATGCATTTCATTTGGAAAAAAAATGGTTGCTTATAACAGTGAAATTCACTGCTATAAGCAATCAGTGTTAAAAAAAAGAAAAGAAATCAAGATCACCTCCCCAGAGAAGTACAGTTCTACTATGGTAATACTGTATTGCTCTTGGCACAGTATGCAATAAAAAAAAAATGTAATAAAAAAGAAAAAAAAAAAATTGAAAAAAAAACTTTATTTTTTTTTTTTTTTTTTTTTACATACTGGTCACTGATCACCACCACGCCAGCTATATGATGACGCTGTACCACACGGGTTTATGTAAAAAAAAAGTGTGAAGTAAACAATTTTTTTTTCATTCATTTATTTTCCAAAAATTTGTAACAAAAAATGACAACTCGCCATGCCTTACTAAATACCTTGGACTGTCTACTTTCCAAAAAGGGGTCAATTGGGGGGTATTTGTACCGTCCTTAACACTAGGGGCAGTGAAGGGGTTAATTGTCTTCCCTGGGTGTGTTCAGGATGGGCTGCCAGGGACATGACAGAGATCGCTGTTTCCGATCACTGGGAACAGAAGATCTCTGAGATGTCTTCGGTCAGAACAGGGATCCTCCTTGCTTACATAGATCTCCGTCCTGCCTCTGTACACCGCAATCGCGGGTCAATGGCGGACATCGCTATATCACATGCGCAGACCGACGTACATCGACGGCGATTCGCGCTACCGAGCCACCCTGCTGCAGTATAACTGGTCAGCAAGCGGTTGAGCTTTGACAATAAAACCTGGAAGCTGATTGGTTTCTATGCAGAGCTGCACCGGATTTTGCATTCGACAGTTTTAGTAATTTAACCAATTATCTCTAATATTCCTTCCTCTAGGAAACCCGTGAATTATTATTCACCCCCCCCCCCCCGGCTTTTATTGGTCAAACTAGATGGACTTGTGTCTTTTTTCAACCAGACTAGCTATGTAGGTTCACACCTTGTGTGAGTCTTTCCCGACACACAGAAACACGTTGCCCAACTGCATCTAGTAGCAGGCTATGGGTGGCAAGTGGCACACTGCATCTGGTGGCAGGCGACGGTGGCAAGGGACAAGCTGCATCCGGTTGCAGGCTACGGGAGGCAAGTAGCATGCTGCGCCTAGTGGCAGGCTATGGGTGGCAAATGACAAGCTTCATCTGGTGGCAGGCTACTGGTGGCAAGTGGCACACCGCATCTGGTGGCAGCGACAGTGGCAAGCGACAAGCTTCATCTGGTGGCAGGCTACTGGTGGCAAGTGGCACACTGCATCTGGTGGCAGGCGACGGTGGCAAGCGACAAGCTTCATCCGGTGGCAGGCTACTGGTGGCAAGTGGCACACTGCATCTGGTGGCAGGCGACGGTGGCAAGGGACAAGCTGCATCTGGTTGCAGGCTACGGGTGGCAAGTAGCACGCTGCACCTAGTGGCAGGCTATGGGTGGCAAATGACAAGCTTCATCTGGTGGCAGGCTACTGGTGGCAAGTGGCACACCGCATCTGGTGGCAGCGACGGTGGCAAGCAACAAGCTTCATCTGGTGGCAGGCTACTGGTGGCAAGTTGCACACCGCATCTGGTGGCAGGGACGGTGGCAAGTGACACGCTGCATCTGGTGGCAGGCAGCGGTAGCAGGTGACAAGCTCAGGGCTCCCACTGATTCTGCATTATGGTGAGTTGAACTATATCATTATATATTACAATGTAATAATAGAAATAATGTGATTCAATCATCCTGACACCATATTGAGCATGGTGTCAGGATGATTGAAGTGCTAACACCAGCCATTCCCCCGACAATTCACCCGCCACCAAATCCCCCGTCAACTCCTCCTTTTTTATTTTGTTGGGGGGCTTTGGTGAAATATCAGGGGTCTAAACAGACTCTCAGTTTCTCATTTGAGACAAAGGAAAGCGCTGAGGACAGAGATTCCCCAGTCCCTTTCTCTGCAGCGTCAGCTGCACTGGACAGTGAATGAATGGGAAGCACACCGAGGCTCCCAGTTAATTCACAAACTGAAGCATAGTATCACAATTTACTTTGCTTCAGCGATGAATGGGCACAATGAGTGATCGGTGCCAATCGCTCATTGTGTTCATTCAGGAAAGGAAGGGGCTGGTAAATAGGTCATGTTTACCACACCCCCCCCCCCCCCCGCTCTCCGTCCTGCAGCATCCCCCTGTGTGCCCTCAGCAGCTGGTGGCGGGAGAGGAGGGAAGCTGGCAATGCTACAGGGGAGCGGGGCACACAGGGAGGCCCAAACAGCCAGGGGGTGGGGACACAGATACCAATCCCCCTGCTGTGCAGCCGGAATAAAATTGAAGGAAGCCCCCCTTTTGAACTGATGGGGCCTGGGCACGGTACAGGAGGGATAGCTGTACTGCCTTATCAACAGCCCTGCATGTAAGGGTGGCCATAAACATTACAATCTGATTGCACAATCTCATTTAAATTTACCAAAACAATATAAGGGCAAACCTTTCAAAAAATGTACAGTATCTCACAAAAGTAAATACACCCCTCACATTTTTGTAAATGTTTTATTCTATCTTTTCATGTGACAACACTGAAGAAATGACACTTTGCTACAATGTAAAGTAGTGAGTGTACAGCTTGTATAACAGTGTAAATTTGCTGTCCCCTCAAAATAACTCACACGGCCATTAATGTCTAAACCGCTGGCAACAAAAGTGAGTACACCCCAAGTGAAAATGTCCACATTGGGCCCAATTAGAAATTTTCCCTCCCTGATGTCATGTGATTTGTTAGTGTTACAAGGTCTCAGGTGTGAATGGGGAGCAGGTGTGTTAAATTTGGTGTTATCGCTCTCACTCTCTCATATTGGTCAGTGGAAGTTCAGCATAGCACCTCATGGCAAAGAACTCTCTGAGGATCTGAAAAAAAGAATTGTTGCTCTACCTAAAAGAGGCCTAGTCTATAAGAAGATTGCCAAGACCCTGAAACTGAACTGCAGCACGGTGGCCAAGACCATACAGCAGTTTAACAGGACAGGTTCCACTCAGAACAGCGCCTCACCATGGTCGACCAAAGAAGTTGAGTGCCGTGCTCAGCGTCATATCCAGAGGTTGTCTTTGGGAAATAGATGTATGAGTGCTGCCAGCATTGCTGAAGAGGTTGAAGGGGTGGGGGGTCAGCCTGTCAGTGCTCAGACCATACGCCGCGCACTACATCAAATTGGTCTGCATGGCTGTCGTCCCAAAAGAAAGCCTCTTCTAAAGATGATGCACAAGAAAGCCCGCAAACAGTTTGCTGAAGACAAGCAGACTAAGGACATGGATTACTGGAACCATGCCCTGTGGTCTGATGAGACCAAGATAAACTTATTTGGTTCAGATGGTGTCAAGCGTGTGTGGCGGCAACCAGGTGAGGAGTACAAAGACAAGTGTGTCTTGCCTACAGTCAAGCATGGTGGTGGGGGTGTCATGATCTGGGGCTGCATGAGTGCTGCTGGCACTGGGGAGCTACAGTTCATTGAGGGAACCATGAATGCCAACATGTACTGTGACATACTGAAGCAGAGCATGATCTTCTCCCTTTGGAGACTGGACCACAGGGTAGTATTCCAACATGATAATGGCCCCAAACACCTCCAAGACGACCACTGCCTTGCTAAAGAAGCTGAGGGTAAAAGTGATGAACTGGCCAAGCGTCTCCAGACCTAAACCCTGTGGGGCCTCCTCAAACGGAAGGTGGAGGAGCACAAGGTCTCTAACATCCACCAGCTCTGTGATGTCATCATGGAGGAGGGGAAGAGGACTCCAGTGCCAACCTGTGAAGCTCTGGTGATCTCCATGCCCAAGAGGGTTAAGGCAGTGCTGGAAAATAGTGGTGGCCACACAAAATAATGACACTTTGTGCCAAATTTGGACATTTTCACTTAGGGTGTACTCACTTTTGTTGCCATCGGTTTAGACATTAATGGCTGTGTGTTGAGTTATTTTGAGGGGACAGCAAATTTACACTGTTATACAAGCTGTACACTCACTACTTTACATTGTAGCAAAGTGTCATTTCTTCAGTGTTGTCACATGAAAAGATAGAATAAAATATTTACACAAATGTGAGGGGTGTACTAACTTTTGTGAGATACTGTATGTATAAATCATATATACAGTAAGGGGAAAAGTATTTGCTCCCCTGCTGATTTTGTATGTTCGTCCATTGACAAAGAAATGATCAGTCTATAATTTTAATGGTCGGTTTATTTTAACAGTGAGAGACAAAATAACAAAAATATCCAGAAAAACGCCATTCAAAAAAGTTATAAATTGATTTGCATTTTAATGAGTGAAATAAGTATTTGATCCCCTATCAATCAGCAAGATTTCTGGCTCCCAGGTGTCTCCTATAAGAGGTAACAAGCTGAGATTAGGAGCACTCTTCTAAGGCTGGGCTCACACTAGTCTGATTCTCGGACCGACTTTATGGGGCACAAGTCACATTTCGTCACAAAAACAATGATTTCCTATGAGAGCCGTCTTAACTGCTCCGACTTGTGTTTTCCAAAGTTGGACCAACCATGAAAAAGGTTCCTGTACTACTTTTGTCCGACTTTGATCCTACTTCAGCCCATTGAAAAGCATTGAAGACGGATGAAAGTCGAATCATTGTCTTTACTGATCCAACTTTGGCATGCGACTTGTGCTCTGAGGATTTTGAAGGGGAACTCCACGGCAAATTTTTTTAAAAAGCCGGCATGGGGTCCCCCTCCAAGAACACACCAGGCCCTTCGGTCTGGTATGGATTTTAAGGGGAACCCCCACGCCGAAAATATGGCGTAGGGTCCCCCCCGAAATCCATACCAGACCCTTATCCGAGTACGCAGCTTGGCAGGCCAGGAAAGGGGGTGGGGTCGAGCGAGCGCCCCCCCCCCGCACCATACCAGGCCGCATGCCCGCAACATGAGTAGTATGAGTGCTTTGGGGCAGGGGGGGGCTCTGTGCCCCCCACCCCAAAGAACCTTGTCCCATGTTGGTGAGGACAAGGGCCTCTTCCCGACAATCCTTGCCGGTGGTTGTCGGGGTCTGCAGGCGGGGGCCTATCGGAATCTGGAAGCCCCCTTTAACAAGAGGGCCCCCAGATCCCGGCCACTGGCTCCCATTGCTGTCAATCAAGTCCAGTGACGCAGGAGCCGGGGCCGAGTCCTGTTGTCTGTGTCAATGGACGCAGCAACAGAACACGGGAGCGCGCCGCATGAGTGACCCCAGGGAGAGCGCTGATGGGAGGAGCCAGGAGAGGGACCCCAGAAGAGGAGGATCGGGGCAAAACTGCTGCACAGAGGAGGTAAGTATGACAGGTTTGTTATTTTAAGGGGGAAAAAAAGCGAACCTTTAGTATCACGTTAATGGCTTGGAGAGGATCTGCAAAGAGGAGTGGGACTAAATCCCTATTGAGAGGTCTGCAAACCTGGTGGCCAACTACAAGAAACGTCTGACCTCTGTGATTGCCCACAAGGGTTTTGCCACCAACTACTGACTCATGTTTTGTGAAGGGGTCAAATAATTATTTCACTCATTAACATGCAAATCAATTTATAACTTTTTGAAATGCGTTTGGCTCTGTGACTGGCCGGAGTCATGTGACGTCACTTCCACGCATGCGCACGGGAGCCGCCAGTCACGGCACGATCTCAGTGAAGAAACGGCAAGGAGGCCGATTCTTCACTGCGCATGTGCCAAAATGATGTTGGCACATCTAATACTCTGCATATCTCCTGAACCGTGCAGGGTTAGGAGATATGCAGGGCACCTACAGGAAAGCCTTATTATAGGCTTACCTGTAGGTTAAAGTGGTTGCCACGAGTTGACAACCACTTTAAATCCTGCACTGTAACCGCATGCCAATCATTTGGCACACGGTTGCGGTATATGCTCGTTCTTACAGCACAGTGGCATAATTGGCTCCTGTCTAAATTGGCCCTAGTATGTGTATGAATGTGAGTAAGGGCCGGTTCACACTTCCGCGGCGCGATGCGGCGCCTGAGGCGATCTCAAGGCGGCTTGCGAGGAGACTTCTATCATAGAAGTCAATGCAAGCCGCCTGAGATCGCCCTGAAAATAGTGCAGGGACCATTTTTCTAAGGCGGAGCGAAGCGGTTCGCTCCTATTACAACGGTTCCATTTGCACAGCATTGAGGCGAATTGTCAGGCGACTCAAGTCGCCTGACAATTCGCCTAGATGTGAACGGGCCGCAAAGTCGCGCCGCGGAAGTGTGAACCGGCCCTAAAGCCTCGTACACATGGGACAACGATCGTATGCAACAGGTCGTACTAATGGCCGTTGTATGTGAAATTGATCGTTCCTATGCACGATTAGAACAGCCGACATACGACGGTCGCACAAGGGGAGTTGTATGAGCAGACTAGAAAACTTGGTCGTACCAACAAGCTCTCATACGACCGTTGTATCGTGTGTACAGAGTAGTTGGTCCAACAAGTTGTATTGTGCAAAACACGCATGCTCAGAAGTCAGGAACGGCCGGATGCTAATTACAATCACCTGAACGTTCTTTCTGTGGTCGTACGATCGTGTAGTGCAGTCAGTATGCAAGTTACATTATCCAACATACGATTTGAGACGATCGTAAGTACAATCGTCGTCCCGTGTGTACGAGGCTTTAGGGACCTTAGATTGTAAGCTCCTTGAGGGTAGGGACTGATGTGAATGTACAATATATGTAAACTGACTGCGCTATTTTGGATTGGACAGGCAGCGTAAGCTGAGTGAAAATGATAAAGCATTGCGGCCGCGGCATGCGCACAGCCCAGTCTGACTGCAATTGTAGAATTTCGCCTGGTGTTTGGGGGTGGCGGTAAAACCGCGGCTCAACTGCTTGTTTTTCCGCCCCCCTGGCTGCCCGTGTGAAAGAGCCCTAAAGCAGATCGTACAATTAGATTGCAGTAAGTTTTTCTGTAGCGCTCACGATCTTTCTTTATGCCTATTTCGCTGTCTTTCACAAACAATTGCGCACAAATCTTCATCCCCTGCACCTGGAAGCGCTGTTTCGAGGGCACCCGGCCCCCTGCTCGTGTATTGGACCAAGATACGAAGTCGTGAGCGTTTCTAAAACAATCCTGCGCGCTGCGATCGCAGAATCGGACGCAGCGATGCGTCTAGACTGGAGAGCGTGATCCAGATGTGCCGATAACACACCGGGGACAATCCTGTCCAATCACACTGAGATCTGTTTACAAACATCGGGAAACAATGGATCTAAATCCTAATCACAGAGATTTGTTTGTAAACACAGCCCAGCAACAGGAAACATTGTATGTAAATCCCAGGCACACTGATACAATGTAACAATAAAATGATCTGCTTACCTCCCACTCTGCCAGCCAGAATGAGCAGCTCTGCACCCTTAACACAGGCTGCCCCCATCTGCTGGCCCTATGGAGGGGGGGGGTCACAAATCTGCCTCAGCTGGAATTTCACCCCTTGAACTGCCCTCATGGCTCCCTGGACAATAATCTCCCCCCAATATAATTTAAAATACCAATAAGAAGAGTGATAATTGTGAAGAAGGAGAATTAAACTCCCCCTCTCCCCCTCATTCCTAGTATAGTGGTATAGTCCAGGGGAGAAGCCAGGCCCACTAGGTTAACCCTTGCAGCGCTGGAGGGAATTCGCTGCACACCCAGCAGGGGGGCGTAGAGGAGGCATCTGGTGCAGATGTTGTGTTTGGCTGTGAATGGCAATGAGAACATTGTCCCTGGGGCCACTTATTAGAGGGGAGGGCTGGAAGGCTTCCTGACTTCCAGGAACTGTTAAGGAGTGAAGGTGGTCATTTTCAGTCCATGGTTTGTGCGACTTGTCATGCGACTTTGGACATCAGCGTCACATGACCACTCATACCCCATGTTTTCCAATGATAGGCATTCATATACACTCACCGGCCACTTTATTAGGTACACCTTGCTAGTCCCGGGTTGGACCCATTTTGCCTTCATTCTTCCTGGCATAGATTCTACAAGGTGTTGGTGCTCCATAGTGACAATGATGGCATCACACAGTTACTGCAGATTTGTCGCCTGCACATCCATGATGAGAATCTCCCGTTCCACCACATCCCAAAGATGCTCTATTGGATGAGATGTGGGGAGTGTGGAGGCCATTGGAGTGCAGGGACCTCATTGTCCAGTGGTGAGATGATTGGAGCTTTGTGGTGCATTATCCTGCTGGAAGGAGCCATCAGAAGATGGGGACACTGCAGTCATAAAGGGATGGACATGGGCAGCAACAATACTCAGGTAGGCAGTGGGGTTAAACCGATGCTCAACTGGTACTAAGGGGCCCAAAGTGTGCCAAGAAAATATCCCCCACACCATTACACCACCACCACCAGCCTGACCCGGTGATACAAGGCAGGATGGATCCATGCGCCAAATTCTGACCCCTCCATCTGAATGTTGCAATGAAATCGAGACTCCTCAGACCAGGCAACGTTTTTCCAATCTATTATCCAATTTTGATGATCCTGTGCCAATCGTACCCTCAGTTTCCTGTTCTTAGCTGACAGGAGTGGCACCCGGTGTGGTCTTCTGCTGCTGTAGCCCATCTGCTTCAAGGTTCGATGTGTTGTGCATTCAGAGATGGTATTCTGCATAACTTGGGTGTAATGAGAGGTTAATTGAGTTACTGTTGCCTTTCTGTTATTTGGAACCAGTCTGCCCATTCTCCTCTGACCTCTGACATCACCAAGGCATTTTACTCCACACAACTGCCGCTCACTGGATGTTTTCTGTTTTTCGGACCATTCTCTGAGATGGTTGAAAGTGAAAATCCCAGTAGATCAGCAGTTTTTGAAATACTCAGACCAGCCCGTCTGGCACCAACACCCATGCCATGTTCAAAGCAACTTAAATCCCCTTTCTTACCCATTCTGATACTCAGTGTGAACTTCAGCAAGTTGTCTTCGCCACGTCTAGATGCCTAAATGCATTGAGTTGCTGCCATGTGATTGGCTGATTAGCAATTTTGTTACCAAGCAATTGAACAGGTGTACCTAATAAAGTGGCCGGTGAGTGAATGTGCGACTTAAAGTCACAGCGACTTCAAAGTAGTTCCTGCACTACTTTGGTCCAATTTTCATGCAGCTTGAGGCCATAGACTTCAATGTTAACTCTCAAAAGTTGCATGAAAGTTGTACCTGAATGTTTTACATACAGCAGTCGGCCTGACTTTGCAGAGGGACGAGTCACATCCAAGTCGCACTCCAAAGTGGCATGACTTTGGAGTCGTAGAAGTGTGAAGGGGGCCAAGCTGGGTATACACTAGTAGATTTTAGAATAAAAATTTCTTTGAAAATTCGTACAAAAATTCTCATTCATCGGCTTGGTAAATGCTGTTCTGTTCGCAAGTACTTTAAAAATTTTGTTTGCTTTTAACGTTCAGTTTCTGAGTGAATGGACTTTACTGCAGGAAACCACATTAACTGTAAGGCTGCGTTCACACAGAGGCGATCCGACTTCGGCGGACTTTGCTAGGCAACTTTCAGCGCGACTTCATGGCAGGCGACTTTGCCTGTGGCCAATCAGAGAAGGGAGGGGGTTGCCCTGGATAAATTATTTTCTTTTCCCATAAAGTTGCTTTCATATAGATGGGGGACCTGACTTGGAGGCGACTTCCATTGAATTCTATGGGCACAAGTTGGATGTAAGTCGCCTTGAAGTAGCACAGGAACCTTTTCTGAAGTCGAGCAACTTCAGTAGTGAACAATAAGACGGCTCCCATTCACTTCAATGGGATTTCACTTGTCAAGCGACTTGGGGCGACTTGTCAAGTCGCCCGTGTGAACGGGCTCTTAGGGCTCGCTCACATGTGCGGTTGTGGGAGATGAATTTGTAAAACCCTGCAGCTGTGCTGCATTCTCACTGCCCCCTCCAGCTGCTATCCCCTTTAGCTGCAGAAGCAGCAGTTGGGGGGGTACACATGGGGCAAAGCATGGTGGCCACAGCAGGAATTATACCCCCTGCTTCTCTCCAGGGGTGAAGCAAACACAGAGTGCCACCCATTCAAGTGGATGGAGCTGCACCCCGCAACTGTGTGGGATTCAAGGGGTTACAGCAGGCGATGAGCGGGCAATACAACGCCTCCTCACCACCTGTCCAGAACGTAGAGTGCTCTTCAGAGAGCAAAGCATGTGTGAAGGAGCCCTTAGAAATGTGAGAAATATTTTTCATCCTTCTCCTTCGACTTTTCTTGTCGAACGATTTAAAAATTGAACAAACGTTTTTAAAACTAAAATTTTCATTCGCACAGCTACTAGTGTATACCCAGGCTCACCCAGCTATCATCACCCCCTTTTTTTCTGGTAAAGGATACATTAGTTTAGGCACATCACAGCATGTGCGGTGACCACAGGTGAATGCATGCGCATTGGCATGCCACATTGCGGTGCGTTGCATTGCATTTTACTGAGCGCTTTTCTCCTCTCTTCCAGAAAGGTGCAAATGGGTTGATTTCTTAAAGGCAAACAGACTGCGCACTTTGCAGTTGCTCCAGAGCTTAGTAAATGAGGGGAAGCTCTGCTGACTTCCATCGTCCAATCATGTGCAAGCAAAAATGCTGTGTCCTTTTATTTTCCTTGCACATGATTGGGTATTCTCTGCAAAGTGAAGCTTTAACTCATTTACTAAGCTCTGGTGCAACTGCACTTGCAGAGGGCACAGTCTATTTGTCTCTAGTAATTCAACCCCAAAGGGTCTACAGCAGATCTTTAGATTGTAAGCTTTAGATTGTAAGGGAGCAGGGCCCTCCTATTCCTTCTGTATTGAACTGTATTGTAACTGTACTGTGTCGCTTCTTTATTGTAAAGCGCTGCGCAAACTGTTGGCTCTATATAAATCCTGTATAATAAAAATAATAATCTGAGAGAGAAAATGATCTTCCTGCAAAGCAAGGCAGAGCCCCCTACACATGGAGGCACTAGAGCCGGGCCAGGTAGGAGAGAGTAGAGGTCCAAGGAAGCTTTGGGGGGCGGGGGGTGGCTAGGGTTGCCATCTGTACACAGCGCACCCCTGAACTCTACCTTCTGTACATGGAGCATCCCTGGATCTGCACCCTGTACATAACGCACTCCTGAACTCTGCACTCTGTATGTAGCGCACCCCAGATACAACTGGCCCTTGAAGGCAACCATATTGCTGATGCGACCCACAATAAAATTGAGTTTGATGTTCCTGCTTTACAGGTACAGATTACACCCACACATGTCTTTATGGACCTTGCTTTGTGCATTGGTCCAAATCATTTGGTGGAGGGGGATTATGGTGTGGGGGTTGTTTTTCAGGGGTTGGGCTTGGCCCCTTAGTTCCAGTGAAGGGAACTCTTAAGGCGTCAGCATACCAAGATATTTTGGACAATTTCATGCTCCCAACTTTGTGGAGAAAGTTTGGGGATGGCCCCTTCCTGTTCCAAGATGACTGCACACCACTGCACAAAGCAAGGTCCATAAAGACATGGATGAGCGAGTTTGGGGTGGAGGAACTTGACTGTCCTGCACAGAGTCCTGACCTCAACCCCACAGAACACCTTTGGGATAAATTAGAGCCCAGATTGCGGGCCAGGCCTTCTCATCCAACATCAGTGCCTGACCTCACTAATGCGCTCCTGGAAGAAAGGTCAAACATTTCCATAGACACTCCTAAACCTTGTGGACAGCCTTCCCAGAAGAGGTGAAGCTGTTATAGCTGCAAATGGTGGGCCAACTCCATATTGAACCCTACGGACTAAGACTTGATTCACACCTATGTGTTTTTAGTGCTTTTTGCATTTTGCAGATTTGCACTACAGTCCATTTAACATGGTTTCCTATGGAACAACATTCTGCAGTGAAAGTCAGCAAAATGCTAAAAGCACTAAAAATGCATAGGTGTGAATGAGACCTAAGACTGGGATGCCATTAAAGTGGTTGTCAAGTCATGACAACCACTTTAAACTACAGGTAAGTCTATAATAAGGCTTACCTATAGGTCCCGGGAATATCTCCTAAACCTGCACCGTTTAGGAGATATTCCTTGTATCTGCATGTGCCGACGTAATCGCACATGCGCAGTGAAAAAACGGCCCAACTGGGCTGTTTCTTCACGAAATGAGCCGTAAGTGACGGCTATAGTGCGCATGCGCAGGAGTGACACCAGCGCGGCTCCTGCCAATCACAGTGCTGTAGTCCGTGATGTAATTGGTTAGAGCCCGGGATCCCGGAAGACAACAGACACAACACAACGCCGGTCACAGCGGTGCTCGGGGACCGCTGCAATAGCCTTGACCTAAGGTGAGCATTTCATAATGAGCTAGTATGTGATGCATACCAGCTCATTATGCCTTTCTCTTGCAGGTGTTTTTTTTTAACAAGCCTTTACAACCCCTTTAAAGTTCATCTGTGTGTAAAGGCAGGCATCCCAATACGTCTGACAATATAGTGTATGTACTTACATTGGTGCAAACTGGATTAATGTAACTATGCCACAAAATCTATACCTGGAATCCAGCTTTAAGGTTCCATGCACACCAGAGCTGCCCGAGCGTTAGCGGTAAAACACTGCTAATTTGCGGCGTTTTACCACTTGTTATAGCGGTGCTATGGTGCCGCTATTTGGGCGGCGGCGGTGCACTTTTAACCCCCCACAAGGGGTAAAAAGTGCTGGTTTGCAGCGCTCCCGAAGCATTGTTTTCAATGGACAGGGGCGGTATAGGAGCGGTGAATACATCACTCTCACACCGCTATAAAGATGCGGCTTGCAGGACTTTTTTTACCGTCCCGCAAGCGCACTGCCCCAGTGTGAAAGCACTCGGGCTTTCACACTGGGGTGTATTGGGGGGAGTTTTTCAGGCGCTTTTTAGTCTCTATTTTTAGTGCAAAAGCGCCTGAAAAACGCCTTGGTGTGAAAGGGGTCTTACAGTAGGTGTTTTAAGGAACAATTTGAGCTGACTTTTCATGTTAGGGCAAAGTCCATAGAAAATCCCTTCCTCTCACACTGGGGACCCGGCTGGGTCTTCATCAACTCATTTACAGTACAGGAGAGTTGGAAATAAAAGACCCTCCTGTTTGCTGAATGTTCACAGTCATGTTCCCAGGTGTTGGAGGTTTCCTAAATAAATACACAGGGGTAGCAAAGGCCAAATCACACCTTGGTGATAGAAAGTGGGAGGAATGGAAGGGGAGGGGGGCAAAGGAAATGATGTTTGGCTTTCTTTCTCCCTATCTTTTCCATAATCTCTCCTTCTCTTTCCTTTCCTCTCTCCCTATCTTTTTTCATAATTTCTCTCTTAGGTAAGGAGGGTGAAAGATAGTGGTTCCACACTAAACCGGAAACGATGGGGACACATAAATAAATCCTTTGGAGGTTGTGGACCCTTGTACTGACACTTGTAAGTCGTTTGTCCTCCCAGAAAATAAAGGTTGAGAGGACATGACATTTACTCAACTACTTCTGGGTCGGCCCAGGGGTCACACTCTCCTTCCCTAAAAGATACCTGAAACGGGATTGTACTTTTCAGTCGAGTTTAACAAGGAA
>BLSH010384004.1:1412235-1426788 GCA_018402905.1 Glandirana rugosa | reverse complement strand
AGGGGTCTGGGATGGGTGAGGTACATGGGACGGGGTCCAGGGTGGTAGAGGTACATAGTGCAGGGGTACGGAGAGGGTGAGGTACATGGGACGGGGTCCGAGGTGGGTGAGGTACATGGGACAGGGGTCCTGGGTGGGTGATAGATATAGTGCAGGGGTCTGGGGTGGGTGAGGTACATGGGACGGGGGTCTGGGGTGGGGGAGGTACAAAATTGTCGCTCTTCTTTTGTTTATAGCGGCAATCAGAAATGACGCAGCGGTGATCAAATACCACCAAAAGAAAGCTCTATTTGTGGGAAAAAAAGGACGCAAATTTCGTTTGGGTACAACGTCGCACGACCGCGCAATTGTCAGTTAAAGCGACGCAGCGCCGAATCGCAAAAAGGGCTCCGGTGCTAAAGCTGGAAATCCTTCCGGGGCTGAAGTGGTTAAAGTCGCATCAAAATCACGGAAAAATAGGTTGACTTTCAGGTTGCACAAGTGTGAAAGGGGCCTTGAGGTGAAAACCTCGAGGGTTTACAACACCTTTAAAAAGCTTGGCAAATGCCCTGTGTTTTGATTTTCTGGGGTCCCAGTAGAACCCCAGCTCAGCAGTACCCCCAGCTCATTGGTTCCCTCATTCATCAGATCCGCAGCTCATTAGCACTCTCGTTTAGAAGATCGGAAACTCATTGGTACCCTCATTCAGCAGATCCCCTGCTTAGTAGTAACCCCCAGCTCTGCTGATTCCCCACTCAAGAGTAACCCCCAGCTCTGCTGATTCTCTGGTTTTCTTATACTCCTCTCTCTCCAGTCCCAGGTCACCTCCCACTATATTTCGTCCGTGCTGCGGTCCACATGTTACAAGGCTACTTTCTCCTGGTCTGGTCCCCCAGCTCAATCTTCGCTCTCTGGTCCTCACTCACCTTTTGCTATAGCGTTCCCATGTTGCACACCATGGGTGTCATCTGGCAGTTGCTCCGCTCACCTTCCTGCTGTTCCACACTGCACACCAGATGTGACCCCTGGAGCAGACACTCCCAGAATATACACGCATGAACCGGAAGTGACTGCTGAAGACATCTTTCTGGTTCACTTGGTTTCCCAGTGCATCCTGGGATATCTCATACCTGCAATATCTCCAAAACAAAGCAACGCTAAAGCTGAATAAAAGGCTCTTAAAAGCTGCAGGTCCTGTTAGCGAGCATTGTCATAGACTTCCATGGAGGCTTTGGAGACGCTTTGAAGCACCAAGAAAGCGTCATGGGGGATCATTTTTGAAGCAAAGCAAACACAACGTATGAACAGGACTGTAAAGTCACCATTTTATTTAGTGACAGGGGCTCTGATTGGCATTCAGAGTGCTTTAACCTCTTCCTGGCCGTGCTACAGCTGAATGACGGCTACAGCACAGTTGCACGTTCCTGGGAGGGCATCTATTGACATCGCCTCACAGAACTCTGCCCTTGGGAGCACTCTGTGATCACTGTGTCCTTTGGATTACAGATTGGGGTAAAGGGCCAATCACAGTGTAAACAGGATTTGCTGGTTATCGTCAGTCAGCGTGAGGAGAGGAGGGACGATGAGCAGCAATCCACACAGAAGACATCTACACTGATAATCAGTGCCCTGATTATCAGTGTCCATCAGTGCCACCTCATCAGCATCCATCAGTGAAGGAGAAAAATTACTTATTTGCAAAATTTTGTCACAAAAGAAAAAAAAGTTGTTTTTTTTTCAAAATGTTCAGTCTTTTTTTGTTTATTTAGCAAAAAATGAAAACCCAATGGTGATTAAATATCACAAAAAAAAAAAAAAAAAAAAAAAAGCTTGGTCTCAAAAAAATGATAAATGTCATATGGGTACGGTGTAGCATGACTACGCAATTGTCATTCAAAGTGTGACAGTGCTAAAAGCTGAAAATTGGCCTGGGCAGGAAGAAAGTGCACGGTAGGTAAGTGGTTAAAAAAAGGTGTGTCCAATGCCACATTATGAGGGGTTACTCATCTTTTTTGGAATAAGTGAATATTTAGACTTACGATCAATGTAGTAGTTGGCACTACTCTGGAGATAGCCTTGATCTTCCAGGTTCTTCCCGGGTTCTATGCAAGCAGAAGCCCCCAATGTACAGTGACCACAAGGGGCTGCCCAATGGGTGCTGTCGCCATTATAGAATGCCTTGTATTCATTGAAAAGAACACAAAGCAATCTCTTGTTGACAGTGATCAAAAACTAAAATGATCAATGTATGGCCAGCATTAATCTAAATCAAAGAGTAAAAAAAAAAAAAAAAAATAAAAAAAAAAAAAAGAAGGGGGACGGGGGTGGGGACTGGGTTCACACCATATTTTCATGCGGCTCCCAGCAGGGGTCCTGTGCGTCCTCGTTCACTGTTTCAGGTCTGATTTCAACCCAAATTTTTGGCCGAATTTGTACCTGAAGTGGACCAAAAGACGAACAGGACTCCTGTTCAAATTTGCACCGGAGCCGCACGAGAGGTATGTGAACCGACTTCATAGAGAGCCGGTCAAAATCTCCTGCTATTGCGAATTGGATGCGGGGGAACCCAGCCTTAATGATAGCAAGACATAAAACAGTAGGGAAAGCACACACTTTGAATGAGATCATTTGTATTTATTAATGATGTGGCTCCTCGCCCTTACCTGACTCCCAACACCAGGGCGGCTTCCCTTTTAGTCATTTTGGGTTCAAATCCACCTTTGTAATAACCGCCAAATGCCTAAAGGAAAAAAAAAAAATGCCAGTCTGTAAAAACGTATTAAAAAAAAAGGAAAAATAAATAAATACTTGAAGGGAACCCATCAGGACTGCCATTGCCAACCTAATTTTTAACCACTTCAAGACCAGGCCTTTTTCTGACATTTGTTGCTAACAAATTTAAATCATTTTTTTTTTCTACTTAGAACCCCCAAACGCACACACACAATATATATATATATATGTCGGTCGTTGCAATATTTTATGTCAAGCGGTATTTGTGCAGCAGTCTTTCAAACCCCCTTTAAAAAAAAAAAAAAAGATACTTTCACAAGTTAAAAAAATGCAAAACGGTAAAGTTAGCTCAATGTTTTTGTATAATATGAAAGATGTTACGCCGAGTAAATAGATACCTTACATGTCATACTTTAAAACTATGCACACTTGTGGAATGGCGGCAAACTAAGGTACTTAAAAATCTCCATAGGCGACGCTTTAAAAATTTTTAACGGTTACCAGTTAACAGAGGGGGTCCAGTGCTAGAATTATTGCTGTCACTCTAATGATTGCAGCGGCACTTTATATGTGTGGTTTGAACACCGTTTACATTTGCGACTTACGTATGCGTTCGCTTCTGCGCACAAGCTCAGACGGATGGGGCACTTATATATATATATATATTTTTTTTACACTGTCCCTTTTAAAAAAAAAGTGATCACTTTTATTGCTTTCACAAGGAATGTAAACATCCCCTGTGACAGTAATAGGCGGTGTCAGGAATTATTTTGGAGGGATCTGGGGATCTATAAGACTCCAAATCCCTCCTTTGCACTTAAAAGCTTTCAAAACACCAACTTATTGAATGCTGACATTTTTAATTAATTCTGGTGCCTTTAAGGCTCCAGTAAACTGGAAGTGACGTTGCTTTCTGGGTTACTATATCCGAGACCCAATCAAAGCAGTTTCTGGCTTTGTTCGGGTCCCTGGGCAGCCGGCGGACATTCCGGCTGTACGCATGGGCCTCCCGGTGGGATGTGAGAGCCTGGGTGGAGCAGCGGAAGACGTCGGGAGGTGTGTGTGTGGGGGGGGGGGCTGGGGACGTCCCCTCCTGCTGCTTTTGATGACAATCGAGCAGCTGATTAGTGGCTGCACCAGGGCCCTGTAGACTGGCAAAGAACCGGCCCAGGTTAGGACAGCGCTGGACTCATGGACAGGCAAGTGCCTATTTATGGCAAGTCAGCAGCTACAGAACAGTATTTGTAGCTGCTGACTTTTATTCTATTTTTATGGATGTCTGAAGTTCTTCTTTAAGGACCAACTGTAACAAGACTGTTCACCCATCCCTCCCCCACCCAAAAAAAAATACTTACCCGGCCTCACTTTTGGGAGGCACTGGTGAGGTTACAGTGCCTCACAGCAGAGCTGGAAGCTGGAAATCCTGCGACTATTAACTCCAGCCTATTGCAAGAGTGCATTCTCATGAGATTTTGAGCTCCTAGCTTTGCTGTGAGGCACTGGGACCTCACCCGTGCCTCCCAAAAGTGAGGATTTTTTTTTGGGGGGGGGGTGAACAGTGTTAAAAGTTGCCTTTTTAAAGCCATTTGTATTGGGGGGGGGAGGGGGGCTTGGCAAGAGGCCGACCTTCCGTTTGCTATGGTAGCTTTTCTTTAAGGGTGCAAAATTGCATGTGGAATAGGTATGCAGGTGGTGACTCACACTCAACACTGGTTGGTTGCCTGTTCTAGGTCATTTATTACAGTGTAGCTATGGGCAAAATAAAAAAAATGACAAACATTTAATATCACCCAAACCATCCTCTTCGCTCCCCCCCAAGACCTTCTGCTCTCTAGCTCCCTCGTCTCCTCCCATGCTCGTCTCCAGAGCCTCTCCCATCCTCTGGAACTCACTACCCCAATCTGTCCACCTATCTCCTACTCTGTCCACTTTTAGGCGATCCCTGAAAATTCATCTCTTCAGGGAGGCCTATCCTGCCTCCAGCTAACAGAATCTTCTACTCCCCTCATCAGTTCATCCCTCACAGTCCCTACCTTTTGTTGTACCAGCCCCCCTCCCTTAGATTGTAAGCTCGCAGGAGCAGGGCTCCTCTAACCCTCTGGTTTTGAATTGTACTGTTGCTATATTGTCTCTCTTTATATTGTAAAGCGCTGCGCAAACAGTTGGCGCTATATAAATCCTGTATAGTAAAAAGAATAATAAATAAACTATTATGTTATGCATTATGCAATATGTTTACTGACATTATTTTGTACTTTATGTAGTTTGTGTAATTTATGGTGGTCTGTAATTCCCCTGAGGAAGCCAACCTTGGCAAAACATGACGGGACAAAACCTTATGTTACGACCATCCTCTGTAAAGATGCTCTAATCACTGGATACATGGATACTTTGTAAATGGTTGGATTTTAATGTGTATAAATAAAATGTATACGTTTTATAACTACGTGTTTATTATGGTTTACGGGCACCGATATAATCCCACAACTCCTTATGATTTCTAAAAAATGACATATAGGTTGCAGTATGTGAGCAGCTAGATTTTGTTTTTCTAAGCTTACCCCCATAAATTACCTGTTGATCCTGCCAATAAGTCCCTTGTTTTTCCCACTTTCTTTTGCAGGCAGACAATGCTATTCGGTCTGCAGTGAAATCACAGCGGTGTTGTCACCCTGTGGACAGAGTAGTTTTGGGTTGACTCTAAAAAGAGAAACTCCAGCTTTTCTATCAAAAATAAAAAATTGTAAAATCTTAAAAAGTTGTCCTTGTATAGAAGTAAAAAAAAATAAAAAAATAATAAAAACAAACAAACAAACATACTAGTCCATGGAGTCCAATGTTTTTCTCGTAGGCAGAGTTCTCCATACACGGCTCCCCCCGGCGCCACCATCTTGAATTTATTTCTGGCACACATGCAGACACTACAGGGCTCTATGCCAGGTCTATGGGACCTGAAAGTGGTCCGTGGCATGTTGACGCATACACCATACACCAGACATGCCGCAAACCCCTGCCAGTAAATTGACTGACATCCTGCGACGTCCCTGCACGAGCGAGATCCCACAATCTGCTTCCTGGGATGAGTGATGTAGAAATTGCAAGAGGAAATTCACAGGTGCAGAAATGTTGCAGCATATCCCAGAAAAACCCAGGGAGGGCTCTGGGCACATCACCCTCGTCTAGGCAAGAATGGGGCACCTGAAGTTCAGGGAGAAAAGGGCTGAAATGCCTGGAAATGTCACTCATAGGCTTACCATGCTAATTGCGTTATCAGCGCTCCATCCTCTCCCCTGAAGCTGCCACTGGCCTGACACAGAGAAGTCAAATCACATCACTGGACCGGAGCAAAACCTCAAAATAGGTAAGTATACAGATCTTTCCTACACGGGTTAGTTAGTATAAAACAGAAGAGAGGAGGCGCTTCTAAGTGCAATATGCCAGTACACTTTATTAGAAAAAAGGTTAAAAACACTCACAAGATAACTGTAAAGAACACATCCAGCATCCAATACAAGGGGGAACCAAACGCTCATCCCATCCGACCGGGTGGTCCTTCGGGAACGATGGTCATCCAAAACGATCGTTCGTCCTGCACGCTGTATGATGGAAGAAGCCGGCTCGCGGCGTGTAGTTCAGAAGGAGGCTGGGAGCGCAAACACTCGGCACAGGCAGGATGGCTTCACATCATACAGCGTGCAGGACGAACGATCGTTTTGGATGACCATCGTTCCCGAAGGACCACCCGGTCGGATGGGATGAGCGTTTGGTTCCCCCTTGTATTGGATGCTGGATGTGTTCTTTACACAGTTAGCTTGTGAGTGTTTTTAACCTTTTTTCTAATAAAGTGTACTGGCATATTGCATTTAGAAGCGCCTCCTCTCTTCTGTTTCTTCCAGGTTCTGTGAGTTGGGGTTTGCTCACCGTGGATGGCAGCCTCTGGTGTCTTACGTTTCAGTTTGCTTCTCCTTTCCTGACCTTTTCCATTTTTTGCCCTATTTTCACCAGTCTGATATGGACTATTATATATGAAGATACTGCTTATGGACTTTGCCTATGGGCTTTTCCTATGGACTTTGCATATGGACTTTTAAAATGTTAAATTAATATTTATGGGCTTACACACATCCTCTTTATCAAACCACCTCTAGGATTGTATATTCTGGGTGTTGCGCCTCTTACTTGTTTGTATTGTGGGGTTAGTTAGTATAGGTGTTAGGAGTGGGGAGGGAACAGTTTTATAAACTAGTTTGGTATATCCCGGAATACTACTTTAATTCTAGTGACAGAGTCCATCATACATGTCATTTTTATTCTGCCCATAGCTCCACTTTAAGCAGCGAAGCAAGAATGAAGAGTGTGGTCCTGGAGCTTCTAAAAGCCTTTATAAACCAAATCTGCAAGGGCAGCATTTGTATTTCTCTTCTGTCTAGGTGCCTTTAAAGTGGACCAATATTATTATTATTATTTAATTTATTATACAGGATTTATATAGCGCCAACAGTTTACGCAGCGCTTTACAAATTGAGGGTAGACAGCACAGTTACAATACACTTAAATACCGTAGGAATCAGAGGGCCCTGCTTGTTAGAGCTTCCAATCTAAGAGGGAAGGTCAAGAGGTGCAAGAGGTAGTAACTGTGGGGGATGTGCTGATGGAATGCAATTTTGTAAAAACAAATTTACTGTTAATTCTCCCCAAAAGAAAGGTGATTAAATACCTTCTACAATCACAGGAATCCAGCCACATGGTAGGATTAGTGTTCAGGCAGAGCTGTGAATAGCTGGCTCTGGATGAACATCACTCACCTGACCTCATTCAGCCAGAGCCGCTGCACCTACATAACTGACCACTAGAGGGAGCCCACATTCTGGTGATTACAAGAGGAGGTTTTCTTATTTGATTGATAACAGATTATTGTTACGTATCAATCAATAGCTATAGCAGTAATGTCAATTAAGCAAATCTCCAAGCAAAAAATACATTTCACCTTTATATCCCAAATATATATATGTGGCACAGTGGTATAGTGGATAGCACTTTCGCCTAGCAGTAAAAAGGGTCGCTGGTTCAAATCCCAACCACAACACTACCTGCCTGGAGTTTGCATGTTCTCCCCGTGCCTGCGTGGGTTTCCTCCGGGTACTCCGGTTTCCTCCAACACTCCAAAGACATGCTGGTAGGTTAATTGGCTCCTGTCTAAATTGGCCCTAGTATGTGTATGAATGTGAGTTAGGGACCTTAGATTGTAAGCTCCATGAGGCAGGGACTGATGTGAATGTATAATATATATGTAAAGCACTGCGCAAATTGACGGTGCTATATAAGTACCTGAAATAAACAATAAATATAATTATGTATGTGTGCGTGTGTGTATGTCCTACATTACTTTTATAGGCACTGGGATAGTACTGGTATGCATCCCCTCCCAACCTCCCCATGAAATAGGTGATTGTAGGAGAACATGGCTAGTGAAGTCCTGCTTCCTTAGTCACCTTTCCTCTCCCATCCAGCGGATAAGAAAGTAACACTAGTACACAGATGAGATTTTACACCTGCAAGTGGGTTCACAATGTTAGACTGACTGCACTGTGTAAACCAATAAAGCTCTGATTGGTTTGCCGTGCTGTCCCTTTAAGTGTAAGTGTTGTTGTGCAGGAAGCAAAAAAAAAAAAAAAAAAATTTAAAGCCCCTCTGTAGGCAAATTTAACCCCCCCCCCCCCCCCCACACACACCATTTCTCTATTTTAACCACTTCAGCCCCGGAAGGATTTCCCCCCTTAGGACCAGAGCACTTTTTGCAATTCAGCAGGGCGTCTTTTTAACTGACAAAATTTCGCGGTCATGCGACGCTGTACCCAAACAAAATTTGCGTCCTTTTTTTCCCATAAATAGAGCTTTCTTTTGGTGGTATTTGATCCCCTTTGCGTCATTTCTGATCGCCGCTATAAACCAAAAAAAAAAAAAAAACGAAAATTTTGTAAAAAACCCAATATATTTCTTACTTTTTAATAAAATACATATCCAAAAAAAAAAAAAAAAATATATATATATATAAACAAATTTACTCATCAGTTTTGGCCGATATATATTCTTCCTCATATTTTTGGTAAAAATCGCATTCGGAGTATATTGATTGGATTGCGCAAAAGTTGCCACGTTTACAAACTATGAGAATTTATTTATGGGGTTTTATTTATTTTTTTAATTTTTTACTAGTAATGGCGGCGATCTGTGATTTTTTGTGGGACTGCGACATTGCGGCACACAGGTCGGACATTTTTTTGGGGACCATTGGCATTTATACAGCGATCGGTGCTATAAAAATGCACGGATTACTGTATAAATGTCACTGGCAGGGAAGGGGTTAATACTAGGCAAAGGGTTAAATGTGTTCCCTGGGAGGTGTTACTAACTGTATGGGGGCTGGGCTGACTGGGGGAAGGGAGTGATCGCGGCTCCCATATACAGGAAGCCTGCGATCACTCTCCTCTCCTCTGTCAGAATGGAGATCCGTTATTAACATACACGGATCCCCATTCTGTAACTGTGGGGGAGCGATCGCGGGAAGCCGGCGGATATCAAGTCCTCCCTACCCACTCCCCAGATCCGCGATCTCGCAGCCGTCGTCAGGTGACAGCAATTTGCGATATCGAGCCATGTTACCGCCGTCAATTCAAGGGCAGGCGGTCGGCAACTGGTTAAAGCTACACTCCGGGATAAGTAAATATTGACTAAATCCATTCATTGTGTGTATTCTTCCTGAATCTAGGTGTGCATTGCAGTAATCCAGTGTGAGACTTTACCTCCCCCCTGTAATAAAGACCGCTCACTGCTGCTCTCTCTCCTTGTGCAAAGTGACTGGTCTGGTCTCCGCCCCCTCCTGTAGTTTTCTGCAGGCAGCCTGTAGTGGGTGGGGCCTACTAGGCCCCTCCCATAGCTCTGCTCTCAGCACAGTGATGAGGTCACTGCTCCTTTTATAGGGTAATCTCTAGGTTTACAAAGGGATGTGGTGAACACAAAGCATTTGTGTTTTGATTTCAGCTTTCAGTCCACTTCCCTCTTTCAGGATTGGAGACCAGTGATCCAGCGCTGCAGTCCAGACCACCCACTGTCTACACTTGTTTCTGCCTCCCTTAGTGACATCATCACAAGGTTGCAGTCTTCTGAAGCCTGGGAGGACCCCTCTCACTGGACAGCCAATGGGAATTGTCCACATCACCCAGGCAGCGACATAGATAACCAAAGAATGGACTCACCTACTCGGCAGTCCAGAAGAAGAGAAGACTCTGTGATGTGATAGCAGATATAGAGGAGTATTTGGGGCTTTTATATAAGTGTTTATTTTTAATTTTTAGAAACTGATGTAGCAATTAGCTAATGGGGTGAGGGAATTTATTGAGGGGGAAGAGTGCAGTGCAGATGAAGTTCAGTGTTAATTACAAATTCTAGCTGTGCTTATCCACTTTCCCCCCCGCATAACAAAAATGTGCGGCGGCAAAGTGGGTGAGCTTTCCCGTGCACCCATGGGCGACTGAGGTTTCTGTGCTGAGAGCATACTCATTGCATGCCTCTGGCACAGTGACCAAGCTGTCACAGACAGCTCCCGGTCTCTAGTAATGATCAGGAGCTGGTGGGACCAACTCCTGATCACGTGACCATGATGACAGCGAATCACAATGGTGACATGATCAGACAGTTCACCTCCTCCTTTCCCTTGGCGTAAACACCCAGTTAAAGAGACGCCAGGGCTGGGTAGGAGAGGGTTAAAGAAGCAGTCTTACCAAGAAAATTATTATTATTATACAGGATTTATATAGCGCCAACAGTTTACACAGCACTTTTTTTGTGTTTCCCTTGTCCCGGTGCACATGTGGAGGGAAGAGACAAAATAGTCGTGGGTGCTCAACCTGCGGTCCTCAATCTGTTGTGGAACTACAAGTCTCATGAGGCATTGCAAGCCACTGACAGTTACAAGCACGACTCCCAAAGGCAGAGGCATGATGGGACTTCGCAACAGCTGGAGGGCCACAGGTTAAGCACCCATGATTGTAGAATATCAGGGGTGTCAAACTGGCAACCCTCTAGCTGTTGTGGAACTACAGGTCCCATCATGCCTCTGCCTGAGGGAGTCATGTTTGTAACGGTCAGCCTTGCAATGCCTCATGGGACTTGTAGTTCTGCAACAGCCGGAGGGCCGCCAGTTTGACACCTGTGATAGATGGACCACAACATAAATGTAGATGAATAGATGTTGTATTAAAGCAGACCTTCGGTCATTTGTTTAAACTTTCCATCTATTAGATCCTCTGCCCTTGTGGTTTTAACTTTGAATAGTAAAACATTTATTTTCTGCCAGTAAATACCTTATACAGCCCACTTCCTGTTTCTTGTCTGGTCATTAGCCTAAGCTTATGACATCATGCACATCTCTCTCTCTTGTGAGAATTTGCCAGGAAGGGAGGGGGGGGGGGGGTGAGTCATAAGAGGGCCAATGAAAGTTGCAGAGCTGTGCCTCTGTGTAAATCCAGGAGGTGAACAGGCAGCAGCTTCAGCTGCCCACAGTTAAAATGGCTGCAGAAAGGCTCAGTGGAGGGAGATTTCTGCAGCATATTTGGCAAGTACAGAATCACGATATATATAAAATAATATGCAAAGTGGCTAGAGGGAAGCTTCAGAATGGCAAAGATGTTTTTATTACAAATTATGTGAGCAGACTGCAGTTCCTCTTTAAGCTCCCAGGGTTGCTGCAGCACTTTCTCTAAGCTTGTGTCAGATAGTACACGGAGGATAGGAGGGGGAGATGGCTATAATGCTGGCTGTAGTTTCCCAATAGGAATGCCAATTAATTAAGCTTCAGCCTGGGGTGGACACAAAAACACTGAAAAAGGGAAGGGGGTTGGCTATAGTGCTGGCTGTAGCGCCTCCCCATAAGAATGCCCATAAATTGGGCTCCAGCTTGGGGTGGAGCTGACAGCCAACACAGCTATAAAAAAAAAAGTGCTCTATAGCATGGATAAACAACATTTTTTTAGTTTTGGTTATACTTGTTCTTAAAAAAAATATATTCCATTATTTTAAAATCTTGAAACTATTAACCACTTCCCGCCCAGTCTATTGACAAATGACGGCCGGGCGGGGGTTCATAATCCTGACTGGACATGTACTGACGTCCTCAGGATAATCCGCGATTGCGCGCCCGCGGGGGCGCACATCGCGACGATCGGTTGTGCCGTGGGTCAGTCTGACCCACCGCATTACCGACCACTGTGTAAATAGGAAGAGCCGTTTATCGGCTTTTCCTCTGCTCAGGTCTGCAGACCTGAGCAGTGGAGAGCCAATCGGCTGCTCGTCTGATGGGGGAGGGGCTGCGCTGAACGTTTATCAGTGCAGCCCTCCTCAGGATCACCCCACTGGACCACCAGGGAGCCGACCAGGACCACGAGGGAGCCCCCCCCGCCAGGGACAGCATAAGGAGGCCGCCCAGGACCACCAGGGAGGAAATCAGGAGGTCGCCCAGGACCACCAGGGAGGAAAGCAGGAGGCCGCCCAGGACCACCAGGGAGCCCCCACTAGACCTCCAGGTAAGGGCAATACAGTGCACTGTAAGGATGGCACTGTGCCCATATATGATGCCTGCTAGTGCCATCCCTAACAGTGTTATATGCACCAGTGCCACCTATCAGTGCCCACCTGTGCCACCTCTCAGTGCCGCCTATCAGTGCCTGTCAGTGTTGCTTATCAGTGCCGCCTATCAGTGTCCATCAGTGCTGCATATATGTGCCCCATCATCAGTGCAACCTTATCAGTGCCAATCTGTACTGCCTCATCAGTGCCCGTCAGTCTAGCCTCATGAGTGCCCATCAGTGTAGCCACATCAGTGCCCGTCAGTGATGGAGAAAATGTACTTGTACAAAGTTTTGTGACAGAAAAAGAAAAGCTTTTTTTTTTTTTTCAAAATTTTCGGTCTTTTTTTTATTTGTAGCGCAAAAAATAAAAACCGCAGAGGTGATCAAATACCAGCAAAAGAAAGCTCTATTTGTGGGGAAAAAAAATGATAAAAATTTTGTTTGGGTACAACGTCGCACGACCTCGCAATTGTCAGTTAAAGCGCAACAGCACCGAAAGCTGAAAATTGGTGTGGGCGGGAAGTGTTCTAAGTGCCTGGTATTGAAGTGGTTAATGCATAAGATAAAATATCCATTTAATAAATGGGAGAAAATAAAAAAAATAAAAAATAAAAATAGCCCAAAACAGTTGTTGCTTCCCTTTAAGAAACTCACCGACTTTGGCAGGGTTTGTATAGCTTGCTTCACTTGAGGCTCCAGGTGTTTGAAAGCTTGTAAAACGTAACGGCCTAAAAAAACATGGAAAAAGGTTTAAAATGTGCCGATGCCCCTGACTACTACAAACTATCCCGTTCTGTGTTTTAGGATGAAATATTATGATGGATAAAAATCATACAGGCCCAAGTAAAACTAGTGCCATTTATTTTCAATGGCATCCCAAGGTACCACCGTCCCACCTGCGTGTTGTGTTACCAAAAATGGTGCACGTCCGATATTCGGTTTGCTGTGGTGCACTTGGTAGGCTGTTTAATGCAACCCTTGGCGCTGGATAGGTGTGCATGGGCCCCTAGGCTGCGTCCACACAGCTGTGCCGTGTCCTTCATATAAATGGGCTGCCTACTGCACAAAAACAGGCGCCGGCAGCAAGCGTCTACCCAATGCCCAGCAACACAAAAGTGCGTAGAGAAGGTTTTGGGGTGCCATACAGATTAATATACAACTGAAATGCAATTCATTGGCACTCCCTACCACCCCTTTTAACCACTTCCTGCCCAAGCTATTGTCAAAAGACGGCTGGGCAGGACATTCGTCGTTCCGGGTGGAGGTCATATGAGATCCTACAAGAATGGCCCACAATCCGCCACGATCTGTCCACCAGACACAGCCGATGACTGATCAGTGTACCCGCCTGATATCAGTATCATGTGCATGCTGTGACCAATCACAGCAGAGCACATGACATTTGTACACAATGGATGGCTTTGATTCACACCATTTATTGTGTACAGTTATGTTGCTAGCTGTGATTGGTTACACTGATCACATGGTACAGACGGGCCAATCACACACGATCTGCACCATGTGATTAGCTGAGGCCAATCATTGGTAATCATAACAAAACACATGGAATGAATCTGTTTTATTCAGTACAGACAGTTGCTTATACCAGTGAAATTCACTGTTATAAGCAATCATAATGTGTGAAAAAAACCCTGATCACCTTCCCAGAGGAGTGCAGTGCTCGTGTGTTACTATGATATCATTGTATTGCTCTGGCCAGGAAAAAAAAAAGTGAATAAAAAAAATAAAATAAATACTGCTGAGGCAGTGTCGGGGGCCGCACGTCATACACCAAAGGACAGCAAGTTGGGCACCAGGGAGATGGACAGTTGTCACCAGAACTAATATCCTCATTGAAAGATCTACTCTCCAATCTTGTTCTTGGGGCAGCTAATCACATTAGAGTCCTCAATACCCCCCCTTTTTACATCAGAGTCCTCAGTCCCCCCCCATCTTTCATTGACTCCTGAGACTACACTTTTACTCCCCCCGACGCGTGACACTATACTTTACACTTCACTGACTCCTTAGACAAAAAAACCTCCCCCCCCCCCCCCCGACTCCTGAGACTACACTTTTCCCTCCCATAACTCCTGAGACCACACTTTTCTCCCCCCACCCGACTCCTGGTATTTACACTTTCTACCCCCCCCTGACTCCTGAGACTACATTTTTCCCCCCCATAACTCCTGAGATTACACTAATCGACGGGGTT
>BLSH010384004.1:1379161-1389164 GCA_018402905.1 Glandirana rugosa | reverse complement strand
GTTAGAACACGCCCAGGGAACACAGTTAGCCCTTAGAGCGCCCCCTGCAGGTTAACCCCTTCACTGCCAATGACATTTACACAGTAATCAGTGCATTTTTATAGCACTGATCACTGTATAAATGCCAATGGTCCCAAAAAAGTGTCAAAATGGTCCGACATGTCTGCCCCAATATCGCAGTACCGCTAAAAATCGCAGATCGCTGCCATTACTAGTAATCGCAAAAAGGGCTCTGGTCCTAAAGTGTGAAATCCTTCCGGGGCTGAAGTGGTTAAACACTCTGGTGACTCCGGTAACAACTGTTTAAGAAGATTGGAGAGATTTCCACTCACTTCCTGCTATGTCTCATGACCGGAAGTGAAGAGAAATCACCCCAAAGGAACACAGACAGAAAAAAACTTCCATGGGTTCTATCCATTCCCTGCTCTGTCCAAAACTAACAAGAATGTTTTCACTTTAGATAAACTTTATTAAATGAATAAGGCTAAGCACATGGAAGAAAGGAACATCCGTAGGGTGTAGGGGGGGGGTTGAATGTTTACTTTGCAGGGAAAGTTGCACTTTGCAAGGGAATTTTCCCCAGAGCTTAGTCAAAGAGAAGAAGCTCTGCTGACTTCCACCATCCAATCATGTGCAAGTAAAAATGCTTTTTTTTTTTTTTAATTCCTTGCATGTGATTGGAAATTCTTTGCAAAGTGAAACTTCACCTCATTCGCTTAGCTCTGGGGGCAAATTCCTTGCAAAGTCACCAGTCTAATTGACTTTAGCAAATCAACCCCAATGGCCTTGTACAAAGCATGCAGTAAATACAAAAAACATACACAAGAGGGCAGTAGAGACCCCTGACTGACGAGTAGTGGAAAATAAATGGAATAGGCAATTTCCCTTGCAAAGTTATCAGTCTATTTGCCTTTAATAAATCAACCCAATGTATCAATATTTTCATTCAAAATGCAAACTTACATTGTAAAAATGTATGAATTTTAGGTTGAACTTTGAGTGAAGTGGGTGCAAACGTTGATTAGCTACTTAAAGTGGTTGCATCCCCATTTTTTTTACTATTACCTACAGATAAGTCTATAAGGCCTATAATAAGGCTTACCTGTAGGTAAAATGAATATCTCCTAAACCTCAATGGTTTAGGAGATATTCGCCCTAAATGCAGCCGCTGACGGCGAAGCGCCAGACCTTGCCGGAAAGACGGGCTCCAGCGTGCATGCACGGGAGTGACGTCTCCCAGCTCTGGCCACTCACAGCGCCAGAGCTGCGTACCCAGAAGGATCCCCCGAGGGAACATGTCAGCTCCCTCTGCGAGGACCGAGCGGACCCATCAGAGCTTCGCTCTGAGGTAAGCATTTCATAATGAGCTAGCATGCGGTGCATACTAGCTCATTATCCACTTCACCTCCGGAAGGTTTTCCCACTTCAGGACCAGAGCACTTTTTGCGATTCGGCACTGCGTCGCTTTAACTGACAATTGCGCGGTCATGTGACGTTGTACCCAAAGAAATTTGCGTCCTTTTTTTCCCCACAAATAGAGCTTTCTTTTGGTGGTATTTGATCCCCTCTGCGTCATTTCTGATCGCCGCTATAAACAAAAGAAGAGCGACCATTTTGCAAAAAAACCCAAATTTCTTACTTTTTGCTAAAATTCAAATAAAAAAAAAAATATATAAAAAAACATTTTTTTTTGCCGGTTTTGGCCGATTTATATTCTTCCTCATATTTGTGATAAAAAAAATCGCAATCGGCGTTTATTGATTGGTTTGCGCAAAAGTGGCCGCGTTTAGGGATGATGAGAATTAATTTCTGGGGTTTTTATTTATTTATTTATTTTTTACTAGTAATGGCGGCGATCTGCGATTTTTAGCGGTACTGCGATATTGGGGCGGACATGTCGGACATTTTTGACACTTTTTTGGGACCAATGACATTTATACAGCGATCAGAAATTTAAATGTCCACTGATTACTGTATAAATGTCATTGGCAGTGAAGGGGTTGGGCTACCATGGGCATGAGAGATCTAACTGATCCCAGTGACAGGGATCAGTAGATCTCCCATGCCTGCACTGTCAGAATGGGGAACTGTCGTGTTTACATCGGCGGTTCCCCGTTCTTTGCATGTAGCCGCTCATCGCGGCTCGCCGGTGGACATCGGGTCCGCCCGAGCCACTGGCACACTCCTCAGGAGTGGGGCGCGCGCCCCCTAGCGGGCGTTCGCAGATCGCCGTTTTTTTACGGCGATTCGCGCACAGCAACCACACTGCCGCCGTGAAAACACGGCAGGCGGTCGAGAAGTGGTTATGCCTTTCCCTTACAGTTTTTTTTTTTTCCAGGTATACAACCGCTTTAAGGACCAGAAGGATTTCCCCCTTCCTGACCAGGCCATTTTTTTATTTGCAATTCGGCACTGCGTCGCTTTAACTGACAATATGCGACAATTTTGAAAAAAACAAAATATTTTTTACTTTTTGCTATAATACATATCCAAAAAAAAAAAGGAAAAAAAAACAGATTGTACTGATTGGAGGAGGAGAGAGATTGCTGTTCCCGATCACTGGGAACAGCAGATCTTTCTCCACTTCCCTGTCAGAATGGGGATCTGTTTGTTTACATTGTCAAAAACAATATGTGTAGCGCCAATTATAAATAAATTGGGTGGCACAGTGGTGTAGGGGTTAGCACTTTCGCCTAGCAGCAAAAGGGTCACTGGTTCAAATCCCAACCACAACACCACCTGCCTGGAGTTTGCATGTTCTCCCTGTGCCTGTGTTGGTTTCCTCCCACATTACAAAGACATGCTGGTAGGTAAATTAGATCCTCTCTAAATTGGCCCTAGTATATGTATGAATGTGAGTTAGGGACCTTAGAGTGTAAGCTCCTTGAGGGTAGGGACTGATCTGAATGTACAATGTATATGTAAAGCGCTGCGTAAATTGGCGACGCTATAGAAGTACCTGAAATAATAAAAAATAAGAAAAAAGTCCATATAAATACAATCCATGCAAAGTAAGGAGACAGCCACTGTGGTAAGGTGTTCCAAGTACAGCTCTGTGCTCAAAGTGATTCCAGGTCATCCACCACCAATAGAATTGGCCTCTCACCTCACAAATTCGACCTCAAAGAGGTCACAAAGCTCATCATATAATCCTTCCCTTCTGATATTGCCATTCAGCTAACAGCAGTGTTCCCAGTCATTCGTAAGCACAGGCAGCCGTATATGCGGATAAGAAAGAGAAAGATCTAGTGCTCTCTGTTTAGCTATATTTATTGTAAAAAGTTAAAAACTGTAAAGCACTCACATGATAATGCACTCAGATCCGAGTGCTGGAATCTACACATGTAAACAGACTAGCGTCCTAGTCAGCAAAGATGGCCGTGGGTGATGTCACTATTGGCTCCTCCCCCCATACATGTTACGTCCATAGGCGGGACTTCGTCAGTGGGTTTGGATCCACGTAGTGCGCCCGTCCTTATGTAGACATTGCCTAGCAACCTGGCAAAGCCAATCAACCTCCCGCTGGAAAAGGCAAAGGCCGATCGTATAGCACCAACTAAACCACTGAATAGTGGTTAACGGCGGTAAGACCGCTATGTCTGGAAATACTAAATTGAATATAAATTCCAACATTTAATAATAAAATGCCTGGCTGCAGTTCCTCTGTATGCAGTGGTGATAGCGCCACCTAATGTGTAAACGGCTAGTAACAGCCTATATAGTAAATCAGGGTTTCTCAACCAGGGTTCCTCCAGAGGGAGCAAGGGGTTCCTTGAGCAATGGTCAATTTCTACCTCTCAGATAAATTCCCAATGACACCATTGATCTTTTTAGCCATCTGTAAGGGGTAATTCTTCCCAATGACCACAAGTGTAAGGAGCATTCTTCCCATTTACCATCACATTAATGTATCATGAGTTGTAGATTTTTAATGTTTAGCAGGGGTTCCCCGAGACCGGAGAATTATTTCAAGGGTTCCTTGGTGTTGAAAAGGTTGAGGAAGGCTGGGCTATATAGTAAGTGATTAAAAATACAAACAATGGTGATACTGCCATCTAATGTACAAAAAGTATACCACAGTCAAATCATATATAATAAGTATTAAACTCCCTGCTACAACCTCATAGCTCCCAACTGTCCCTTATTTCGAGGGACTGTCCCTGATCTGGAACAATGTCCCTCTGTTCCTCATTGCTCTCCATTTGTCCCTCATTTTGGTCTGATGCATATACCTGTATATGAAATGCACTATTTATCTATCAAAAAGTGTTTCCCAGTGCTAAACCTTTCATCCAATTTCTAAATTGCTGCATTTGTACATTTAAAAAGCCAATATAAAGGAATAGTAGTAGTAAAAAAAAATCACTTGTGGGTTTACCTAATAATTTTTCTTGTATAATTCTCCTTTAAGGGGGCATAGCAGGGGGTGTGTCATATGACTACATGCTTTTGCTTATAGGTGTCCCTCGTTCCCATCTCAGAAAGTTGGGAGGTATGCAACCTGTTAGGGCCCGTTCACACACTAGGTGATCCTAGGCAATTTGCGATCCGACTTGTGTCTCCCCAAGTTGCCTCAACATCAGAAATCCCATTGAAATGAATGCGAGCCGTCTTAATATGCGTTACTCAAGTCGCTCCGACTCCAAGGCGACTTCTGAAAATTTCCTGTACTATTTCAAAGTGACTTCTAGGCGATTTGAGCCCATAGAAGTCAATGGAAGTCGCTTCCAAGTCGGATCAACGTCTATGAAGAAGCGACTTTACTTGAAAAAGAAAATCATTTTTGAAGGCAACTCCCCTCCCTTTGATTGGCCACAGGCAAAGTCGCCTGGCATGGAGGTTGCTTCAGGTCATGTTGTAATGCCCATAGTAGCTCTGAAGTCGCTTTCAAATCGCCTAGCAAAGTCGCCTCTGAAGTCGGTTTGCCTAGGTGTGAACCGGCCCTAAGAGTAAAAATTGACCCACACAAGAGTGCAAGGAAAATACCAAGTGTTTCCCAAACTAGGTATATAAAATAAAATAAAACTCCCGTAGCGACGTCACTTGTCGGCCATCTTTTCACAAATCACATTCAAATTACTAAAAATATAATTAACAAATTAATTATTTAAAATTCGCAACAAATTAACAAACCTCTTGATCATTTATCAGAAATAAAACAGTTAAGGTCAAACTCAATGTTTAATCCTGCTGGGGTCATGACCTGAGTGTCAAAAATCCAAAAGAATTCTCTACAACTCAATTTCCTAATGAAATTGCCACCTCGCCAGGGTTTTGGTACCTTTTCAATGCCCCAGAATTTAAGGCTTTTAGGGTCCGGGGGTGGCACATACGGAAATGCCTAGAGACTGTATGCATTTTCAATCCTTTTCTGATATTTTTAATGTGCTCCCCTACTCGGACGTGAAGTGCTTGAGAGGTCCTACCCACATATTGGAGATCACATTGACACTCAAGCAAATACACTACACCCTCTGTGGAGCAGGTGATGAGATCTCTAATGACAGTCCTTCTGGGTTACTGTAGAACTGAACTCCTTCCTTCTTTTGTTGTTATTTTTTACACTCTTACAGGCCGCACACCTCCCACAGGCATAAAAACCCGAAAGCAACGAAAAAAGCCTATTCTGAGGGGTAATGGAAGGATTGATAACCCCTGAGGCTATACAATCACGAAGAGTGGGGGCTTTCTTATAAATAAATTGGGACCGAGTTGAAAGCTGTGGCCCTAGGATCTGGTCTGATTTTAACCAGTTGTCGACTGCCCGCCGCAGTGTGACGGCGGCAAAGTGGCTCGTTATCGCAAATTGCCGTCACCTGACGGCGGCCGTGAGAACGAGTATTGTGAGCCAGGGAGCGGGTAGGGAGGACTCGATCTCCTCCAGCTACCCGCGATGGCCCCTCCGCAGTGAAAGAACGGGGGTCCGTGTAAGTAAACACAGATCTCTATTCTGACAGAGGGGGAAGGGCTGTGATCACAGGCTTCCTGTATAAGGAAGCCGTGATCACTCCCCTCCCCCTGCCAGCCCAGCCCCCATACAGTTAGAACACAGTGAGGGAACACAGTTAACCCTTAGTGCGCCCCCTCCAGGTTAACCCCTACATAGCACTGATCGCTGTATAAATGCCAATGGTCCTAAAAAAGTGTCAAAATGATCCGACATGTCCGCTGCAATATTGTAGTCCCGCTAAAAATCGCAGATCGCCACCATTACTAGTAAAAAAATAAATAAAAACCCCATAAATTAATTCTTATCATTCATAAACACTGCAACTTTTGCGCAAGCCAATCAATAAACACCAATTGCTATTTTTTTTACCAAAAATATGAGGAAGAATATAAATCGGCCAAAACCGATGAAAAAAAATGTTTTTTATATTTTTTTTTTCGATTTGTATTTTAGCAAAAAGTAAGAAAAATTGTTTTTTTTGCAAAATTGTCGCTCTTTTTTTGTTTATAGCGGTGATCAGAAATAAGGCAGAGGGGATCAAATACCACCAAAAGAAAGCTCTAATTGTGGGGAAAAAAGGACGCAAATTTACTTTGGGTACAACGCCGCACGACCGCGCAATTGTCAGTTAAAGCGACGCAGTGCCAAATCGCAAAAAGTGCTCTGGTCCTAAAGGGGGAAATCCTTCCGGGGCTGAAGTGGTTAAGACCGCCCAGTGTTTATGCAAATCTTCTAACACTTCCGGAAATGTACATTATAGTTCAGTATCATCTTGAATTGAAATTGTTCTACCTGAGAATCTTTCGTGAGTCTGAAATGATAGCATTCCGATCCAGGGCTCCTACCGCCTCTATCTCACCACCATTGACAAATCCCCGTTCTGGCTCTCTGTGGAGCTATCGCGGGTGGCTGGTGGACATCGCGGCCACTGGCCACATGCGCGCCCGTAAGCCACAAGCCGATGTACAATGACAGCGATTTGCGGGAACGAGCCACACTGCCGCAGTAAGCACTGCCGCTGGGGCTGAAGTGGTTAAAAGATCCCTGTGTATTGTTCTGGGACAAGAGCGGTTGTATGTAGAAATGCAGGCTGTGTGCACACATATTTTGGATGATTTACTAAAGGCAAATAGGCTGCTCATCTTGCAAGGAATATTGCACTTTGCAAAGAAATTTCCCCAAGAGCTTAATGAATGAGGCAAAGCCCTGCTGACTTCCATTATTCAATCATATACAAGCAAAAATGCTGTTTTTTATTTATTTTTTTCATTAACTTTGCATGTGATTGGGCATTCACTGCAAAATGAAACGGCACGACATTCGCTAAGCTCTGGAGCAAGTGAACAGCTTATTTGCCTTTAGTAAATCAATGCCAATGTCCTTGTAGAAAGCATGCAATAAATACAAATAAACACAAGAGGGCAGTAGAGAACCATGACTGATGAGTAGTGGAGAATAAATGGAAAAAAGCTAAAGCAGATATGAAAGTGTAAAAAAAAATAAAAATAAAATAAAAAAGAGCTGAAACTGTCCAATGGGGGACGCTCGTTCTGCTGACAATTGTCTAAGAGGCACTTTGGAGAGATTTCCTCTCGCTTTCTGGTACATCTATAAGACGAACAGTAGATAAAATCTCCCCAATACAACACAGAAAATGATGTGAGGTGCAGATCTTCATTAATTGATGCCCTAGACCAGTGGGTTCAAACTGCAGCCCGAGGACCACATGCAGCCCTTTGCTAGCCCTTGGCTCGCTATTCTTCCCAATGATATGAGGCACTATTCCTCCCACTGATACCAATAATGGGGCACTATTCCTCCGACTGACACCAATGATGGGGCACTGTTCCTCCCACTGGCACCAATGATGGGGCACTATTCCTCCCACTGACACCAATGATGGGGCACTATTCCTCCCACTGACACCAATGAGGAATAGTGCCTCATATCATTGGGAAGAATAGCGAGCCAAGGGCTAGCAAAGGGCTGCATGTGGTCCTCGGGCTGCAGTTTGAACCCACTGGTCTAGGGCATCAATTAATGAAGATCTGCACCTCACATCATTTTCTGTGTTGTATCGGGGAGATTTTATCTACTGTTCGTCTCCCACTGACACCAATGATGGGACACTATTCCTTCCACTGACACCAATGATGGGGCATAATTCCTCCCACTGATACCAATGATGGGGCACTATTCCTCCCACTGACACCAATGATGGGACACTATTCCTTCCACTGACACCAATGATGGGACACGATTCCTCCCACTGATACCAATGATGGGGCACTATACCTCCCTCTGACACCAATGATGGGGTACTATTCTTCCCACTAATACCAATGATGGGGCACTATTCCTCCCACTGATACCAATGATGGGGCACTATCCCTCCTACTGACACCAATGATGGGGCACTATTCTTTCCGCTGACACCAATGATGGGGCATTATGCCTCCCACTGACACCAATGATGGGACACTATTCCTCCCACTAATACCAATGATGGGGCACTATACCTCCCTCTGACACCAATGATGGGGCACTATTCTTCCCACTAATACCAATGATGGGGCACTATTCCTCCCACTGACACCAATGATGGGGCACTATACCTCCCTCTGACACTAATGATGGGACACTATTCCTCCCACTGACACCAATGATGGGGCACTATTCCTCCGACTGACACCAATTATGGGACACTATTCCTCCCACTGACACCAGTTATGGGACACTATTCCTCCCACTGACACCAATTATGGGGCACCATTCCTACCACTGACACCAATGATGAGGACACTATTCCTACCACTGACACCAATGATGGGGCACAATTTCTCCCACTGACACCAATGATGGGGTATCATTCCTCCTCCTAATGGCCACCAACCCTGAGGTCATGTTTATTCTTACTGATGCTGGGCGTGCGACATTTTCTCCCCCCATGCCACAATCCAGCCCCCCTAAAGTCTATAAAGTCAGTAAACCGGCCCTTTGAAAAGTTTGGAGACCCCTGCCCTAGACCTAAGCGAGCAGTTAACCCTTTCTATGCAGGCACAGCCCCACTGCAAGGGATAGATTTTAGTTGCCTGGAGTTGAGTTTTACCTGTAGCAGAGAAAAAGCAGGTTTCCTTCCTTGCCAGACAGGGCTGTGCTGTGTGGCAGAGCTGTGTACATCTCAGTGCTGGATGGACAGAAATACAAATACCAAGTCAAACATCCCTGTGACACATTTTCTTATTTAGCTGTTTGATTTGAATTGAAATTAATTTTTTTTGATGATGATGGTTTTCCATTTTGAGGATTTTAATTGTAACCATTAAACTAACTACAAATAAACACAAGAGGGCAGTAGAGACCCGTGACTGATGAGTAGTGGAGAATAAATGGTAAAAAACCTAAGCCGATATGAAAGTGTAAAAAAAAAAAAAATAATAAAATAAAAAAGAGGTGAAACTGTCCAATGGGGGATGCTCGTTCTGCTGACAATTGTCTAAGAGGCACTTTGGACAGATTTCTTCTCACTTTCTAGTACATCTGTAAGACGAACAGTAAATAAAATCTCCCCAATACAACACAGAAAATGATGTGAGGTGCAGATCTTCATTAATTGATGCCCTAGGCCAGTGGGTTCAAACTGCAGCCCGAGGACCAGATGCAGCCCTTTGCTAGCCCTTGGCTCGCTATTCTTCCCAATGATATGAGACACTATTCCTCCCACTGACACCAATGATGGGGCACTATTCCTCCCACTAATACCAATGATAAGGCACTATTCCTCCCACTGACACCAATGATGGGGCACTATTCCTCCCACTTATACCAATGATAAGGCACTATTCCTCCCACTGACACCTATGATGGGGCACTATTCCTCCCACTAATACCAATGATAAGGCACTATTCCTCCCACTGACACCAATGATGGGGCACTATTCCTCCCACTGACACCAATGATAAGGCACTATTCCTCCCACTAATACCAATGATGGGGCCTCCTTATCACGGGGTAGTAACCATAATCACCCTCCTTATCACGGAATAGTAACC
>BLSH010384004.1:1360451-1377324 GCA_018402905.1 Glandirana rugosa | reverse complement strand
TGCAGGCATGATACAGATGGCTTTCAGAGAATGTGAGCATACTATGGGAGTTGTTGGAGACTGAGGACATATGGAGACATATAATATGAGACTGCTAGAACTGTTATAACAAGGTCATAGAGAGACACAGATTAGCGTCTTCAGGGTCCCCAAGGGCTGAACAAAAAATGCCAAAGGGCAGCAGGCTTTGCACCAAGAGACTACAGTATGTATTCCTCAAAGGAAGCTTTGTACTGATACAAAATATCTGCTTGCAGCCTCTAGTTTGGCAGATCAGATGAGCGGTGACCCCTTACCTGTCATTATAGAGTCACTCTCTTGCTGCCCAGGTCTGTTAGGTGTTTTTCCTCTCAGCTGCAGATTCTGCTGTTTTTTGGATAATCGCCTCCATTAGGGTAAGCGGTTTCCTTGCCTAGGTGATTCCATCGATGTGTCACCGGCCTGACATCAATCTTGCAGTTGTAAAAAAAAAAAAAAAAAAACACTTGAGCTCTCCATAGTGCTGAAACTCTCCTAGTTTTGGCACCAGCAGGGTGAAATGTACAGTATTTTAAAAGCATACAGTGGGTTTGGCGCTGCCTCAGGTAAAAATATTTAAATGCAACAATAAATAAAATGCAAAAAAAAATATATATATATATATATAAAATTGCAAAAAAAATATATATAATATATCACAATCAATAGTGCGTGTCAGCAATAGGTGCGTGAATTGATATCAACAATCAACTTGTGGCTAAAAAACTTTTAATTGTGCAAATGCATGTGCAGAAAAGTACAGTCCTGATAGGACGTGGTGTGGGGGGGGGGGGGTGAGGAGACAAGCGGTGGACGTGCTCCCCTCCTCCAAATCACCCCTCTCACCTCTTAGCAAAAAATGTATATATCTTCTCAGAGTATATTCCCTCCTGGGGCTATTACAGTGATGGCTGTCCTCGGTCCCCTGCTCCGTGGGGTGTGAGCGCCCCAAGCCCAGGATTACCTCGATGTATCCAAATCCCTTGCACCCCCGTCCGGGGTGCCAAACGATCGTAGGAAAGAGTAAACAGCAATCAGTATCAAGTAGAAATAGTATAACACCAGGTACCGTAAACTTACATATAGGAGATAGAAGTCAGACTCGTCAGGAACTTCCGTGCGTTCCACAGACAACCGACCGGAAGTGCGTCTGACGCTGGTAGGCTCCGGCTTACGCGTTTCGTCACATAGACGTCATCGGAGGCGGCAAATGTACAGTATGTTTTAATTTTTTTTTTTCGTTTTAAGTTTTTAAAATAATTTATTTATATTTTTTTAGTTGAAAAAGGCACCCCATCAGTCAGACATAACAACCATGTGGTCTAATATCCCCAGTGCATCCCCGCTGCCACATTGATACCCTGCCTTTCTTTCATCATTATAGGGAGAAGTTTTGAGACGGGTTCTCCAAAATAAGGGTGCCCCTACAAAGGCAAAGGGTTCAATCACAGCCAGTGAGCCAATGAGGTGAGATTAGGGGGCGACATCTCTTTGTGTCTTATGGAGGCATAGAGCTGGGCTCGGGAGTGAGCATGCACCGGTGCCCCCATAGTAAGTGGCACATTGGGGCACAATTCCTACCAATGACACCAACAATGGGGCAAAACTCCTTCCAGTGACACAAACTATGGGGCACAGTTCTGCTTACTGATACCACAGATGCAGAATTGTTTATTCCAACTGATGATGGGACATTTTCTACTACAGTCCGGTCCCCCTAAAGTCTGAAGGACAGTCAACTGGCCAGGTTCAATTGACAGTACATTATCAATCACATATAGTGGACAAATTGCAGCAGTCACATGTGAAAGCAGCACACAACACTTCATCCATCATTCCTTAAACAGTATCCTTCCGAGGGTTATTAGTAAGGGCTCTGGCTGGCCTTAAGGTATCTGTGTCCAAGCTCATGACTCCCTACTTGTTGTTCCAGGGACAGGATCACTGTGTTTCACCTCTAGCTCCAGTACACTTCTCCCAGGTCCTCCAAGGGGATAGACTCACTTCAAAGAACACTTGGCCTGAAATGCCTTTTGCAACCCGCTTGCTACTTTTTTGCTTGCTGGACCACTGACGAAGTGGTCCTTGACTAAGTGGTGAGTTAAAATCGAGAGTTTAAAACAGGCGATTATAACAGGAGTCTTCAAACCTGTAAGTAACATCTGAAATTTCCTGTTATCAGTGTTGTTGTATCTGGGACAATGTGTGCTAGCAGGATTGAAGGTTTTGTACAGTGCACAGTGTGCCGCATGTATGCAACTATGAAGCAACAGCTCCAGGATGGATACCACTGCAACAGATGTGAGCAGGTTGCCCTTCTGGAAGCTCACATTAGAGATCTAAAGGCACAAATTGCAACGCTGGGCAGCACTGTCAACCTTGAAAGGGGTCCTCTGCTCACTGAGCAGGTGGCCAGTAGGGTTAATGGGGAGGGTGGAGGGGTAAGTCAGGATTATAAGGTAGGTAGATGGGCTAATACAGTTAGAGGGAGTGGTAGGGGCTCACAGAAAAGGAAGGCCAGCCCTGGGTTTAAGCACCCTAACAGATTTTCCAAGGTGAATGAAGATGTGGGGGTGGAAAACTCAGAGGTGGCAGCCCTAGGTGTCACTGCTCCCCCTAATAGCCGGAAGAACAGCCCATCTAGTAGGGGTGGTAGGGGTAGTGCAGGTAGGCCTAGAAAGTTGGTGGTAATTGGGGATTATATAATTAGAAGGACTGATCGAATAATTTGTCGCCAGGATCGCCTCAACCAAATGTTTTGCTGTCTCCCTGGTGCCAGGGTTCGGCATGTGGTGGACCGGGTTGATAAATTACTGGGAGGGGCTGGGCATGACCCAACTGTCTTGGTCCACGTTGGAACCAATGACAGAATATATGGAAGGTGGAGGCTCCTTAAGAACCAATTTAAAGAATTAGGTTGCAAGTTGAAGGGAAGGACCTCCAAGGCAATATTCTCTGATATATTGCCTGTGTCATGCGTAACACAGGAAAGGCAGGGGGAGATTAGAGCCCTGAATGCATGGCTAAAGACCTGGTGTAAGGAGGAGGGCTTTGGATTTTTGGAGCACTGGGCCCACTTTTTATTGGGGTGCAACATATATGCTTAAGATGGTTTGCACGTAAATGGAAGGGGGTCTGTTGTGCTGGGGGAGAGGTTAATGGGAAGGCTGGAGGAGTATTTAAACTAGGATTGGGGGTAAGGGTGCATTAGATTATAATGGGGTAGACAGGGCAGAGAGGGGTCAGCCCATATTGGTGGGTGGAATGGGGAAAGATGGGGGAGGGCTATGGAAGATGATATGAAGGTTTCCATGTTACAATCAACCATTGGAAATGGTACTGTTTGTACTAAAATAAAAAAAATATGCAATATACATGTTAAAAATGTGACAGTGAATTAAAGTGTTTGTTCACCAATGCCAGGAGTCTGCCAAGCAAAATAGGTGAGTTGGAAGCTCTGGTGCATGAGGAGAATTATGATTTGATTGGTATAGCTGAATCTTGACTTCATTATTCACATGACTGGGTTATTAATATTCCTGGCTATGCTCTTTCGGAAAGACAGGGTAAAACAGAAGGGTGGGGGTGTCTGTCTCTATGTGAGAATGAAGCATTATGGGTAGATCTGCATATGGGTGTGCACACTACAAAGGTTATCATTGGAGTTTGTTATAGACCTCCCAGTGTTAAAGAGGAGGTGGAGACTCTGCTCCTTGCACAGATGGAAAGAGCTGCAAGGGCTGGGACAGTGATAATAATGGGGGATTTTAACTACCCGGAAATTAACTGGAGTAATGGCACTGCTGGGACAGTTAAAGGGCAAAAGTTTACAAACCTATTACAGGACAATTTTATGATCCAGTTTGAGGCCCCAACTAGGAATGACGCTTTGCTGGACCTGGTAATCTCAAACCATGCAGAGCTTATTACCAATATTCATATAAAAGAACATCTGGGTAACAGTGACCATAACATGATTTCATTTAATGTAAGCTGCAAGCAACAAACACACACGGGAAAGATAAAAAACACTTAATATTAGGAGAGCAAATTTTACAAAGATGAGGGCTGCTCTCCAGGACTTAGACTGGGAGGGAATATTGGCATTGATGAACACAGAACAGAAATGGAAATTTTTCAAAAAGACTGTATGCGAACTCACTGTAAAGTATATTCCCATGGGCAATACGTTTAAAAGGCTAAAAATAAAAATGTGGCTCACGGCCAAAGTTTAAAAAGTTATAAATGATAAGAAAAGAGCATTTAAAAAATATAAAAATGAAGGAACACTATCATCTTTTAAATGTTACAAAGAATATAACAGAATATGTAAAAAAGAAATTAAAAATTCAAAACTAACAACAGATTGCAAAAGATAGTAGGACAAACCCCAAAAAAATCTTCAAATATATTAATAGTAAAAAGGTCAGGTCTGAGCATGTAGGCCCTTTAGAAAATAATCTAAAGTGGGTGACTGGGGACAAAGATAAGGCAAACTTATTAAATACATTCTTCAGCTCTGTGTATACAAAGGAGCACGGGGGAGCTCATGTCCATAATGGGGGTGGTAATGACACAGCCCCAAATGATCCACAATGGCTAAAAAGTGAAATGGTCCAGAAGTATTTAGACAGAATAAAGGTAGATAAAGCACCTGGACCAGATGGCATCCATCCACGGATCCTAAAAGAATTGAGCTCTGTCATTTCAAAGCAATTGTATCTCATTTTTAGGGACTCCTTAATGACTGGAATAGTACCACTGGATTGGCGTAGGGCCAATGTAGTGCCCATATTTAAAAAGGGATCAAAGTCTTTACCAAGTAACTATAGACCTGTTAGTTTAACTTCTACAGCTGGGAAGTTACTGGAGAGTTTAATAAAAGACCACATAGATGAGTTCTTGTTGGAAAAAAATGTTTTAAGCAACAGACAGCATGGATTCATGAAAGACAGAAGTTGTCAAACAAACCTGATTTCTTTTTATGAGGAGGTAAGTAAAACATTAGACAGAGGGGTGGCTGTGGACTTGGTATACTTGGATTTTGCCAAATCGTTTGACACCGTTCCCCACACACGGCTAATGTGTAAGGTAAAGTCTACAGGCTTGGAAAGATCAGTTTGTAAATGGATAGAAAACTGGCTAAAAGGCCAAATATAGAGAGTAGTGGTTAATGATTCTTATTCTGAATGGTCTAAGGTTATCAGTGGTGTAACCCAAGGTTCAGTGCTGGGACCCTTACTTTTCAATATATTTATAAATGATATCGGGTCTGGGATTAAAAGTACCATTTCAGTGTTTGCAGATGACACCAAGCTATGCAGTGGAATAACGTCCTTGCAGGATGTCTCCAAATTACAAGCCGACCTCAATGCACTGTCTAATTGGTGCCACTGTGTGGCAAATGAGGTTTAATGTTGATAAATGTAAAGTTATGCACTTGGGGGCTAAGAATATGCATGGATCGTACATACTAGGGGGAGTACAACTGGGGGAATCCATAGTGGAGAAGGATCTGGGGGTTTTGGTAGATCATAAGCTTAATAATGGCATGCAATGCCAAGCTGCGGTTTCCAAAGCAAGCAAAATCCTTTCTTGTATTAAGAGAGGTATGGACTCCAGAGATAGAGACATTATTTTGCCCCCCCCCCCCGTACAAATCATTAGTAAGACCTCATCTGGAATATGCAGTTCACTTTTGGGCACCGGTTCTCAAAAAGGATATCGGGGAACTGGAGAAAGTGCAGAGAAGGGCAACCAAACTAATATGAGGCATGGAGGAGCTCAGCTACGAGGAAAGATTAGAGGATCTGAATTTATTCTCTCTTGAGAAGAGGAGATTAAGAGGGGATATGATCAACATGTACAAATATATAAGTGGTCCATATAGTGAACTTGGTGTTGAGTTATTTACTTTAAGGTCATCACAAAGGACAAGGGGGCACTCTTTACGTCTAGAGGAAAAAAGATTTCATCTCCAAATACGGAAAGGTTTCTTCACAGTTAAAGCTGTGAAAATGTGGAATAGACTCCCCCCAGAGGTGGTTTTGGCGCACGGTAGATTACTTTAAAAAAGGCCTGGATTCTCTTCCTTAATGTAGATAATATAACTGGGTACTAACATTTTTAGGTAAAGTTGATCCAGGGTGAATCCGATTGCCTCTCGGGGGATCAGGGACAAATTTTTTCCTCTGCTATAGCAAATTGGATCATTGGCTTTGCTGGGGTTTTTTGCCTTCCTCTGGATCAACTGTGGGTGAAGGATTGTATAAGGGATTGTATGGTTATATATAATTTGTCTATTTTTTTTAATGTAGTTTTTGTGTGCGTCAAAATGCATTAACATACATATGAAAATGCCTGGCTTAACCACTTCAGCCCCGGAAGGATTTCCCATGTTAGGGCCAGAGCACTTTTTGCGATTCGGCATTGCGTCGCTTTAACTGACAATTGCGCGGTCGTGCAGCGTTGTACCCAAACGAGATTTGCGTCCTTTTTTCTCACAAATAGAGCTTTCTTTTGGCGGTATTTGATCCCCTCTGCGTCATTTTTGATCACCGGCGTTTATTGGTTGGTTTGTGCAAAAGTTGCTGCGTTTACAAACCATGAGAATTTATTTCTGGCGTTTTTACAAATTTTTTTTTTTTTGTTACTGGTAATGCCGGCGATTTGCGATTTTTATCGGGACTCTGATATTGGGACGGACATGTTGGACATTTTTGACACTTTTTTGGGACCAATGACATTTACACAGCGATCAGAGATGTAAATATCTGCTGATTACTGTATAAATGTCAGTCAATTGGCAGTGAAGGGGTTAACCTGGGGGGGGCGCTCTAGGGGTTAACTGTGTTCCCTAGGCGTGTTCTAACTGTGAGGGGGCTGGGCTGTCAGGGGCATAAGAGATCTAACTGATCCCAGTGACAGGCATCAGTAGATCTCTTAGATGCTGCCTGACAGCACGCCGCACTCTGCAGGAGTGTGCCTGCGGCTCGGGCAGACCCGATGTCTGCCGGCAAGCCGCGATTGCTTACAACTGAAGATGTAAACACGTCGGTTGCCCGTTTTTCTTCAGTTGTTAGCAATCACGGCTTGCCGGCAGACATCGGGTCCGCCCAAGCCGCAGGCACACTCCTGCAGAGTGCGGCGGGCACGAGAGCGCATGCGCGAGACACCGTTTAAAGATGGCAATTCGCGAGGCGCTGCCACAGTGCAGCAGTAAAAGTACATGAGCCGGTCAGGAACCAGTTAAACCTCTTTACGACCACCCTATTGTAGCTTTTCTCAGGGCTGCTGTTAGAAGTCACGAGGGCCCCATACAGCCTATCTGACAGGGCCCCCCCCCACCTCCAAAAATATTAAATTATATTTTCGCTAAAGTGCCATGCCTGCGATGCCATGCTTCTGAGCCATGGCAGTAATTATACCCTTATCGATAAATACCTATTCAGTTCACTAGCGCTGCTCTGCAAGTGCCCCACAATCACGTGTAAAGCTTGCCGTTGTGGTGTGCTAGTGTGGGGTTAAAGCAGGTGGTTGGGAGGCAATATAAAACATTTGAACAAGTTCATAAAATATTCATTTTTAGAATTTTTAATTTTTTTTAGAATTGTATTTTTTTGCAATTATTTAACTGCCCTGTTGGGGGGCTTTGGTAAAAATATCAGGGGTCTAAACAGACCCCTGATGTCTCACATTTGAGATAGAGAAAGGGACTGAGGACTGAGATTCATCAGTCCCTTTCTCTGCAGCCTCAGCTACACTCGATCCACAAGTGTCAGCAATAAGGCAGTACAGCCGGCCCTCCAGCTCAGCAGGTGCCCGGGCCCCCCTTTTGAACTGATGGGGCCCGGGCCCAGTACAGGAGGGCCGGCTGTACTGCCTTATCAGCGGCCCTGGCTTTACTGTGCGCAGGATCACAGATATTTACGCAATCCCGCACTTCTGGGTCGCGGGAGTGCTTGCATGCCACCAGCTGCTCGGGAGCCGATCAGCACCACCCACCAATCGTTTAGTACAGAGGCAAAATGGCAGTCTGCCTATGTAAACACAGCGGATCACCGTACTGTCAGTAGGGAAGGCATGGATTCCATGTCTCTGCAAAGCAGGAACATGGATCCACTCCTTCCCCTGGTAAAAAGACCCCCCCCCCCCCACAGTAAGAAAACATCAGCTAGGCACACAGTTAACGCTTTGATCGCCCCTGATGTTAACCCCTTCCCAGCCAGTGTCATTAGTACAGTGACAGTGCATATTTTTTAGCACTGATCAATGTAATAATGTCACTGGCTCCCATAAAAATGTCACTTGGTGTCCCATTTGTCTGCTGCAATGTCGCAGTCCCGCTATAAGTCGCTGATCGCCGCCATTACTAGTAAAAAATAAATAAAAATTCCATAAAAATATCCCATAGATTGTAGACGTGATAACTTTTGCGCAAACCAATCACAATACGCTTATTGGGATTTTTTTTTTTTCAAAAAATATTTAGCAGAATACATATTGGTCTAAATTGATGAAGAAATTACATTTTTTTACATTTTTTATTGGATGTGTTTTATAGCAGAAAGTAAAGAAATATTTTTTTTTTATCAAAGTTGTCGGTCTTTGTTTTTGTTTATAGCGCAAAAAAATATAAAAAACGCAGAGGTGATGAAATGCCACCAAAAGAAAGCTCTATTTGTGGGTCAAAGCGTCGCGAGACCGCGCAATTACCAGTTGAAGTAACGCAGTGCTGAATCGCAAAAAAATGGCTTGGTCATGAAGGGGGGTAAATGGGCTGCCCAATATGTAGCGCCCCCCCCCAAAAAAAAAGAGCACAACTCGCATTCACTAATATACAGTATGAGCAATATAATAATGAGGGTATTATTGGATGAGGGGGGCATTAACCACTTGCCGACCGCCAACCACAGGTTGACGGTACAAAGGTGGCACTATTAGGCCAATTGCCGTCATGTGACGGCGGCTGCCAGATCGTGCACTGTGAGCGTGTGTGCGCCGCCGGAGACGCGCTCGCATGCTCACTGTGTCCGGGGGGGGCAGGGAGCGGGTAGGGCGGACTCGATCTCCGCCGGCTACCCGCGATGCCCCCCGCAGTGAAAGAACAGAGATCCGTGCATGTAAACACGGATCTCCGTTCTGTGAGAGGGGGAAGGGCTGTGATTACAGCCTTCCTCTATATGGAAGCCGTGATCACTCCCCTCCCCCTGCCAGTCAAACACTATTACAGTTAGAACACGCCCAGGGAACACAGTTAACCCTTAGAGCGCCCCCCCCCAGGTTAACCCCTTCACTGCCAATGGCATTTACACTGTAATCAATGCATTTTTATAGCACTGATCGCTGTATGAATGCCAATGGTCCCAAAAAGTGTCAAAATGGTCCGACATGTGAGCTGCAATATCGCATTACCGCTCAAAATTGCAGATCGCCGCATTACTAGTAAAAAATTTAAAAAAATAAAAACCCCTGAAATGAATTCTCATCATCCGTAAACGCGGCAACTTTTGTGCAAACCAATCAATAAACTCCGATTGTGATTTTATTTTATCACAAATATGAGGAAGAATATAAATCGGCCAAAACCGTTGAAAAAAAAATGTTTTTTTATATATATTTTTTTTGGATTTGTATTTTAGCAAAAGGTAAGAAATTTGAGTTTTTTTGCAAAATTGTTGCTCTTCTTTTGTTTATAGCGGCGATCAGAAATGTTGCAGAGGGGATCAAATACCACCAAAAGAAAGCTCTATTTGTGGGAAAAAAAGGATGCAAATTTCATTTGGGTACAACGTCGCACGACCGCGCAATTGTCAGTTAAAGCGACGCAGTGCCGAATCGCAAAAAGTGCTCTGGTCCTAAAGTGTGAAATCCTTCCAGGGCTGAAGTGGTTAAAATAAAGTAACCAAATGAGACTGAATGAAAATCAAAATCACCGTTAGAATTTTGTTAGTTCAAGAAACATTTTACATCCTGCTTCTTCGAATTTTCTTGTCACTACAATCAAAAACAATTATTAATTTGACTCCAAACTTTTGACCAATGTCTACCTAGCTTTATATACTGTGGGGGAAATGCCGGCTCTATATAAATTCTTTGAAATAAGCAGAATGCGGGGTAGTAGCAGAATGCGGGGCAGTAGCAGAATGCGGGGTAGTTGCAGAATGCGGGGTAGTTGCAGAATGCGGGGTAGTTGCAGACTGTGCCAGTAGATGGCAGTGTGGTGACAGCAGAAGCCACTCTCCGCTACAATGTATCAATTCTGAATGATTCTATTCTGCATAGATGGAGATTGATGGGGAGGCGAGGAAGGCTGACTGCCTGAAATCTGTGACATGCATCAATTCTGGCTGGACCCGGCCTGCTAAATGTTCAACACAGACTGACTGATGAGTCTCACAATTCACTAAGGAGCTGAGAGAGAAAAAATAATATGTAGAAGGACACTAACAATGTGGCTTTATTTACCTACCATTGGATGTGACTGTCCCCTGGCCCTGATTATTGAATACATCTACAGGGCCAGAGTTGGCCAATGGCCCCCTTAGAGGTGGCTGGTTGATGTCCATCTGTCACTCTGCCCTCAATCATACATTTTCCTTTCATCTGGAGTCACGGAACAGGCTGGCACTTTGTTTTTTTGTTGTTGTTTATTAGGGGAATAAACTTGGATGGGGTAGGGATGACTGTGGGATGCCCAGTAGATCAAGAAACAGGACCATCTATATACACCTCCGTATATACACTCCTTCTTCCTCCACCACTGACACTTGCTGACCGTGACACTCCTTCACTTCTCTCCTGCACAACACTTGCTTCTTCACGGTGAGTCCTGAAGGGATATTTATCAGACCTCCATTACATCTTCTTCCACCCTAGCTAGCACATGGTGAGGCCTGCGTTACTGATGGCAGGGCCTTCAGACCGCCCATTACAGGCAAGGGCCAGGGGTCCTCAAAGTGTAGCTGAGTACAATTGTGCTAGCAGGGTTTTGATAGACTACTGCTCCCAGGCCATCCTCTTCCAGGCCACCTCAGCCCTCCTGGCTGCTCCGGCCTGCTCCACTGCCCAGTGACACCGCTCCCCTGGCTGACTCCTCTGACCTCCACAGACTGTCCACTGTATCCTCCCAGCCTGCTCCAGTCCTCTTCTCCAGCTCCCAGGTCTGTCACTCACCGACACCAACACCTGTGGATCCTTTAAAGAGTCTTTTCCTGTAGCCTCTCTGTTGCTCTCTTGCTCCTTTGTGCTGCTCCAGGATCTCTCACTCCTCCTGGCTGCACCCGAGCTCCCAGGCCTCAAGGTCACCCCCCCTCCCAACAGACTGAGGGCCCACTGGCCTCCTGAACCTCTGCTACATCTCCACTCTTCCACCCGACACTCTCCTTCCAGACTGGGCTGACCCTGGGTATTAAAGGAAACTTGTTCCCTGCCAATCCAGATTGGGGATTGGTCAGGGCTCCTTAGAACACTCCAGATGGCTACACCTCCCCTCCCACATATTTTTCCAGAAAACACCAGAAGCTTCTGTAAAGAAGTGGCAGGTCCTGATGACACCATCTGTGATCCACCCAGACCTCCCTGAGCCACTCCCAGCCTAGAACCAAAACAATAAGGCCTGCACAACAGTCAGGCCTGAATAAATGTGCCTCTCCTAACATAAACCTATCTACACAGCACCTATCACTATGGAGGCACTACATCTATGAAGCACATCCCCCGTAGGAGCCACTGGTGAATAGGGATCCCCCTGCCTGGACATCCAGACACACCGAATTTCCACAGGCTCGCTCAACACTCATTAGCCACATGGCTGACTTTTCCCTGGAGATCTCCCGGACATTTTATTTTGCTCCTTCTGTCCTCACTTTTGCTCCCATGCCTTTGGACAGGACTCCGTACGTCTTGCGAAGATCCCTCCAGCACTTGAGCCCCAGACCCGAGGTCCCCCCCCCCCCCCCCAGACTAGGGGGCTACCCTCAATGGCCATCGACAGCCTCCTCATAACTCCATTTTCAGGCAGCTCCTCCTAACCTCCCTCCCATTCTTCTGGAAACTTCTCCAAGGTTCGAGCAAGTAGGGGGAGGTACCAGAGGTGCTGCCTGATGAGTCATCCAGCTTCCCTGGATCACTCACCCTGACCCAGATTCAGCACAGGCTTACCTAGCACTCTACACTAGAGAGTGCTACATCTGATATATAGATACAAGATAGACAGGTTTATAGATAGATAGACACATATTGTAATTATTAAAGGATCAGACTGCCCAGAACTGATTTCTCTGAGTGGCTCCTCTGCTTTGCCCATTAAAAGGGGTTTGCACCATTTTTTTATATTATGGAGAATGTAGGAGGAGGAGCAGTGACACACAAAGTAGGGTGAGACACCCAGAACTCCCCAGAGAGGAATAACAAAGCCTAGAATTACATCACGGAGATCTCACTGTTGAAGTATCCATGACATGTAATAAGCCAGGGGTTGACTAGTGCCTAGTACACACAATGAGACAAAATATTGCTTTCAAAACGATCGTCCAGTAATCTGATCATCAGTACACACCTTCCAAGAGCCGATCATGACAATTCATGCTAAATTTTCCAAAGAGACAAGCACAAAACTTTTTTTTGTATGATACCAGAGCTAACAATTCATCTGAAAAAAAATCAAGCAATAAAGACCAAGCATGCTTTGAAACAAAAGAATACATTACAATACAATATAACACATTAAATCACTTCTGAAAACGCATTCTGTCCTACAAGAGTTTTCGTAAATTTAGTAACCTCTTCATTTTTCATGATACTAGCATGCAGCAAAAAATGGATGATCATTCTTCTGATATTCTCATTGTATGTGCCAGGCTAAACCTAGAATATTACTTTTGAGTGGATTGATCCTTTAAAGAAATAGATAGATAGAATTGCCTCTTGCATTGTGATGCCATGACACTCCAACTGGTACACATGGGAGTCCAATTATAAAACATTTGCTGGATGGATGTTGCATGCATTTGCTCAGCTATAATGAATTTTGCTCATATTTAGTCTGATTATTTCCAATTATCATCAGCTCCATCTAGTGGCCACAATGCAGTATTCTCCTGATTGAGGTTTTTAAAAAAAACATAGCATGACCAATAGATAGAGCTGACGATCATAGGAAGTAATCATATTAGACAATTTGTTGGGACTGGGTGAATGCTTGTGAAACCCCCTGAAATTCCTGGGAATACCCTGTGAAGACAAAATAGAAAGAAAGAAAAGGAAAAAAAGAAAGATGATAGATAGATAGACAGACAGATTTCCTTTTGAGAACAGCTTGCTGTCCTATCACTCTCCTTCCCAGTGCAGCTACTCTCTCTCTCTCTCTCTCTCTCTATATATATAGCCATCTGAAATGTCATTATGATCTTTGTTGGCGGATAAATTCCACTGTCATTGATTGATCTCAGTTTAATTTTTGTCTAGCTACCAGTCCAATATTTGTAAGCTGGGAGGATTAAAATGTGTTGAAATGTCACTGTCTTATGGGAAATACAAGCGGCTTAGTGAAGGCGGCCACGTGCAATCAATGCATTATTTCCAGCTGTCTTCTGTACTCTACAGAATGTTCTGACGTGTGGAATTACGCCCCACGTTTGTGTCGGGTGCACTGCATATATTTGATTTGTAATAAGGCAAAAGAAAGATGGTCAGAATGTGTGGAGGATCTTTATGAATGATCAGGCTCTTCCAGGGTCATGATTCTGGGTAGAAGGGGTTAATGGAAGGAAAGGATTAAGAATAGAGTATTTTGTAAAAAAAATCACCTTAATCATTTATGCTATGCAATGTTCCATGTTCACAAATTATTTACTATAAAGACAAAACTGTTAATACAAAAAAATATTATGAGATTAAGAGGTAGTGATAGAAACAAAAGAAAAGAATAGGTACACTGTATAAGGTGACAGTGTGTGTCTTGTCAGATAGTGGAGGAGGAAGCAGCGATGGATCAGTAAGCTGTATAAAATGGGAAGATGTGTGCCTTGTCAGATAGTGGAGGAGCGAGCAGCGATGGATCAGTAAGCTGTATAAAATGGGATGATGTGTGCCTTGTCAGATAGTGGAGGAGGAAGCAGTGATGGATCAGTAAGCTGTATAAAATGGGATGATGTGTGCCTTGTCAGATAGTGGAGGAGGAAGCAGCGATGGATCAGTAAGCTGTATAAAATGGGAAGATGTGTGCCTTGTCAGATAGTGGAGGAGGAAGCAGTGATGGATCAGTAAGCTGTATAAAATGGGATGATGTGTGCCTTGTCAGATAGTGGAGGAGGAACCAGCGATGGATCAGTAAGCTGTATAAAATGGGAAGATGTGTGCCTTGTCAGATAGTGGAGGAGGAAGCAGTGATGGATCAGTAAGCTGTATAAAATGGGATGATGTGTGTCCTGTCAGATAGTGGAGGAGGAAGCAGCGATGGATCAGTAAGCTGTATAAAATGGGAAGATGTGTGCCTTGTCAGATAGTGGAGGAGGAAGCAGTGATGGATCAGTAAGCTGTATAAAATGGGAAGATGTGTGCCTTGTGAGATAGTGGAGGAGGAAGCAGTGATGGATCAGTAAGCTGTATAAAATGGGATGATGTGTGTCTTGTCAGATAGTGGAGGAGGAAGCAGTGATGGATCAGTAAGCTGTATAAAACGGGATGATGTGTGCCTTGTCAGATAGTGGAGGAGGAAGCAGCGATGGATCAGTAAGCTGTATAAAATGGGAAGATGTGTGTCTTGTCAGATAGTGGAGGAGGAAGCAGCGATGGATCAGTAAGCTGTATAAAATGGGATGATGTGTGCCTTGTCAGATAGTGGAGGAGGAAGCAGCGATGGATCAGTAAGCTGTAAAAGGTGGGATGATGTGTGCCTTGTCAGATAGTGGAGGAGGAAGCAGTGATGGATCAGTAAGCTGTATAAAACGGGATGATGTGTGCCTTGTCAGATAGTGGAGGAGGAAGCAGCGATGGATCAGTAAGCTGTATAAAATGGGGAGATGTGTGTCTTGTCAGATAGTGGAGGAGGAAGCAGCGATGGATCAGTAAGCTGTATAAAATGGGATGATGTGTACCTTGTCAGATAGTGGAGGAGGAAGCAGTGATGGATCAGTAAGCTGTATAAAATGGGAAGATGTGTGTCTTGTCAGATAGTGGAGGAGGAAGCAGCGATGGATCAGTAAGCTGTATAAAATGGGAAGATGTGTGTCTTGTCAGATAGTGGAGAAGGAAGCAGCGATGAATCAGTAAGCTGTATAAAATGGGATGATGTGTGTCTTGTCAGATAGTGGAGGAGGAAGCAGCGATGGATCAGTAAGCTGTATAAAATGGGAAGATGTGTGTCTTGTCAGATAGTGGAGGAGGAAGCAGTGATGGATCAGTAAGCTGTATAAAATGGAAAGATGTGTGTCTTGTCAGATAAAGGAGGAGGAAGCAGTGATGGATCAGTAAGCTGTATAAAATGGGAAGATGTGTGCCTTGTCAGATAGTGGAGGAGGAAGCAGCGATGGATCAGTAAGCTGTATAAAATGGGATGATGTGTGCCTTGTCAGATAGTGGAGGAGGAAGCAGCAATGGATCAGTAAGCTGTATAAAATGGGAAGATGTGTGCCTTGTCAGATAGTGGAGGAAGAAGCAGCGATGGATCAGTAAGCTGTATAAAATGGGATGATGTGTGTCTTGTCAGATAGTGGAGGAAGAAGCAGCGATGGATCAGTAAGCTGTATAAAATGGGAAGATGTGTGCCTTGTCAGATAGTGGAGTAGGGAGCAGCGATGGATCAGTAAGCTGTATAAAATGGGAAGATGTGTGTCTTGTCAGATAGTGGAGAAGGAAGCAGTGATGGATCAGTAAGCTGTATAAAATGGGATGATGTGTGTCTTGTCAGATAGTGGAGAAGGAAGCAGCGATGGATCAGTAAGCTGTATAAAATGGGAAGATGTGTGCCTTGTAAGATAGTGGAGGAGGAAGCAGCGATGGATCAGTAAGCTGTATAAAATGGGAAGATGTGTGCCTTGTCAGATAGTGGAGGAGGAAGCAGTGATGCATCTGTAAGCTGTATAAAATGGGATGATGTGTGTCTTGTCAGATAGTGGAGGAGGACGCAGCGATGGATCAGTAAGCTGTATAAAATGGGAAGATGTGTGCCTTGTCAGATAGTGGAGGAGGAAGCAGCAATGGATCAGTAAGCTGTATAAAATGGGAAGATGTGTGCCTTGTCAGATAGTGGAGAAGGAAGCAGCGATGGATCAGTAAGCTGTATAAAATGGGATGATGTGTGCCTTGTCAGATAGTGGAGAAGGAAGCAGCGATGGATCAGTAAGCTGTATAAAATGGGATGATGTGTGCCTTGTCAGATAGTGGAGGAGGGAGCAGCGATGGATCAGTAAGCTGTATAAAATGGGAAGATGTGTGTCTTGTCAGATAGTGGAGGAGGAAGCAGTGATGGATCAGTAAGCTGTATAAAATGGAAAGATGTGTGTCTTGTCAGATAGTGGAGAAGGAAGCAGCGATGGATCAGTAAGCTGTATAAAATGGGAAGATGTGTGCCTTGTCAGATAGTGGAGGAGGAAGCAGCGATGGATCAGTAAGCTGTATAAAATGGGATGATGTGTGTCTTGTCAGATAGTGGAGGAGGAAGCACTGATGGATCAGTAAGCTGTATAAAATGGGATGATGTGTGCCTTGTCAGATAGTGGAAGAGGAAGCAGCGATGGATCAGTAAGCTGTATAAAATGGGATGATGTGTGCCTTGTCAGATAATGGAGGAGGAAGCAGTGATGGATGTAAAATATGTCGAATGACTAGGTAGCGACGAAGGAGAAGGTGATAG
>BLSH010384004.1:1342186-1355968 GCA_018402905.1 Glandirana rugosa | reverse complement strand
AGCTGTATAAAATGGGATGATGTGTGCCTTGTCAGATAGTGGAGGAGGAAGCAGTGATGGATCAGTAAGCTCTATATAAGTGTGCCACTTACTCACACAGGAGCCACTGTATATGATGAGTTCTCTGTTCTGCCACGACTTTTTAAGCTGCTTGGTCCTTGCTGACACTAAAGGTTAGTACGCTCCCACTCTATAATAAATCACAAAAAATAGGTCACAAGCAACTGGATGGTAAATTGAAGGGATGTATTAAGGAAATTCAGTCAAGCAACGCATGAATCAATAAACAATCAAACAGTTTTAAAGATGCTATACTAGATAAAATGAGCACTGACCCTTAAACTGGCAATCAGTTGAACAATAGTGATGCTAAACCAAATTATAATTGGTGCAAACAGGATTAAAAGTATGTGCATCAACTAATCCAGAAATACAGGTCCTTTTGTACACACTATATATACAGCACCAATAGCCAGCCAGTGTATACATTCCTGACAATGGGGTACCCCTCGAGGTGACTACAATTACCTGGCGCCTAATTGTCAGCAATAGCTGGCTGTTATTGGGGCCCTTCTGTAAGGTGGTGCATGTGTAGTTGTCCCTTTAAGAGTGTGCAATGAATGGCTGATGGGCTGAAAACACTCAAGACAATGGGTACTTCCATCTCCAGTCACAGGTCAACAGCAATCTCTTCTAACCCTTCTAAATTCATGAGAGTCTCCAACAGTGGGAGCACCCACTGTTGGAGACTCTCATACATTTAGAAGGGTTTGGACTGCAGGTAATACAGGTTGCCGTGAAGGGGCCCTGCAGCTTACGCATGCATTTTCAAATGTGTGCTAACAGGGGTGAGAGGAACACAGCCTGCTCTGCTCACACAGCAGGGAAGTGAGGGGTGAGAGGAACACAGCCCACTCTGCTCACACAGGGGAGTGAGGGGTGAGAGGAACACAGCCTGCTCTGTTCACGCAGCAGGGAAGTGAGGGGTGAGGGGAACAGAATCTGCTCTGCTCACACAGCAGGGAAGTAAGGGGTGAGAGGAACACAGCCGGCTCTGCTCACACAGCAGGGAAGTGAGGGGTGAGAGGAACACAGCCCGCTCTGTTCACACAGCAGGGAAGTGAGCGGTTAGAGGAACACAACCCACTCTGCTCACACAGCAGGATAGTGAGGGGTGAGAGGAACACAGTCTGCTCTGCTCACACAGCAGCGAAGTGAGGGGCGAGACGAACACAGCCGGCTCTGCTCACACAGCAGGGTAGTGAGGGGTGAGAGGAACACAGCCCGCTCTGCTCACACAGCTGGGTAGTGAGGGGTGAGAGGAACACAGCCCGCTCTGCTCACACAGCAGGATAGTGAGGGGTGAGAGGAACACAGCCTGCTCTGCTCACACAGCAGGGAAGTGAGGGGTGAGAGGAACACAACCTGCTCTGCTTACACAGCAGGGTAGTGAGGGGTGAGAGGAACACAGTCTGATTTGCTCACACAGCAGGGAAATGAGGGGTGAGAGGAACACAGCCTGATTTGCTCACACAGCAGGGTAGTGAGGGGTGAGAGGAACACAGCCTGCTCTGCTCACACAGCAGGGTAGTGAGGGGTGAGAGGAACACAGCCTGCTCTGCTCACACAGCAGGGTAGTGAGGGGTGAGAGGAACACAGTCCACTCTGCTCACCAGTGGCGGCTGGTGAAGTTTTAGGATGGGGGGGGGGGGCGCCAGGCCCCACCCTTCCTTTTTGACCCCTCCTACTTCTAATAAGCCCCACCCCCTATAGAATCCACCCACTCCATCCCCTGTATTCCACATATTGTGCTCAGTATCACATCACAGGACACAGTATACAGCTCAGCATCACAGGACACAGTATACATCTCAGCATCACAGGACACAGTATACCGCTCAGTATCACAGGACACAGTGTACAGCTCAGCATCACAGGACACAGTATACAGCTCAGCATCACAGGACACAGTATACAGCTCAGCATCACAGGACACAGTATACAGCTCAGTATCACAGGAAACATTATACCGCTCAGCATCACAGGACACAGTATACAGCTCAGCATCACAGGACACAGTATACAGCTCAGCATCACAGGACACAGTATACAGCTCAGCATCACAGGACACAGTATACCGCTCAGTATCACAGGACACAGTATACAGTTCAGCATCACAGGACACAATATACAGCTCAGCATCACAGGACACAGTATACAGAACACAGTATACAGCTCAGCATCACAGGACACAGTATACAGTTCAGCATCACAGGACACAATATACAGCTCAGCATCACAGGACACAGTATACAGAACACAGTATACAGCTCAGCAGCACAGGACACAGTATACAGCTCAGCAGCATCACAGGACACAGTATACAGCTCAGCAGCACAGAACACAGTATACAGCTCAGCATCACAGGACACAGTATACAGCCCCAACATCACAGGACACAGTATACAGCTCAGCATCACAGGACACAGTATACAGCTCAGCATCACAGGACACAGTATACAGCTCAGCATCACAGGTGGGGTAAATTGCAGCCAATAACACAGGTGGGGTAAATTGCAGCCAGTGACACAGGTGGGGCACTTTTGTAGCCAGAGACACAGGTGGGGCACTTTTGTAGCCAGTGACACAAGTGGGGGCACTTTTGCAGCCAGTGACACAGGTGGGGGCACTTTTGCAGCCAGTGACACGGTGGGGGCACTTTTGCAGCCAGTGACACAGGTCGGGGTACTTTTGCAGCCAGTGACACAGGTGGGGCACTTTTGCAGCCAGTGACACAGGTGGGGTAGTTTGCAGGCAGTAACACAGGTGGGGGCAGTTTGCAGTCAGTGACACAGGTGGGGCAGTTTGCAGGCAGTGACACAGGTGGGGGCAGTTTGCAGCCAGTGACACAGGTGGGGCAGTTTGCAGGCAGTAACACAGGTGGGGGCAGTTTGCAGGCAGTGACACAGGTGGGGCAGTTTTCAGAGACCAACACCCCCCGCCGCACTTACCACATCCAATAGCAGGATTGATGTTGCAGAGTTCGGAGAGCGTGGTGCCCCCCCCCCCGTCGGTCCCGGCCCGGGCGGTCATGGTCTTTGTGGAGCGGAAGTCGTGTCCGCTCCCACAGTGACCCGCCCCTGGCCACCATAACCAATCACACTGCAATCACATTGGCTGCAGCTCAGGGCAGCCAATCAGCCTATGCATGTGCGCCAGATCAAGCGCACCTGCATAGGCTTTAATGGCTGACCAATAAGCTCACTACTTGGCTGTCAGGTGACAGCCAAGGAGCCGGAAAAAAAAAAAAAAGTCAATGTACTGGCGCCTCCTGTAGGGAGGCAGGGCTGACTTTTCTTTTTTTCTTTTTTTTTAGCTGGCAGGGAGGTGGTGCCCAAGCGCCCCTCACACACCAGCCGCCACTGCTGCTCGCACATCAGGGAAGTGAGGGGTGAGAGGAACACAGTCCACTCTGCTCACACATCAGGGAAGTGAGGGGTGAGAGGAACACAGTCCGCTCTGCTCACACAGAAGGGTAGTGAGGGGTGAGAGGAACACAGCCGGCTCTGCTCACACAGCAGGGAAGTGAGGGGTGAGAGGAACACAGCCGGCTCTGCTCACACAGCAGGGAAGTGAGGGGTGAGAGGAACACAACCTGCTCTGCTTACACAGCAGGGTAGTGAGGGGTGAGAGGAACACAGCCGGCTCTGCTCACACAGCAGGATAGTGAGGGGTGAGAGGAACACAGCCGGCTCTGCTCACACAGCAGGGAAGTGAGGGGTGAGAGGAACACAACCTGCTCTGCTTACACAGCAGGGTAGTGAGGGGTGAGAGGAACACAGCCCACTCTGCTCACACAGCAGGGAAGTGAGGGGTGAGAGGAACACAGCCTGCTCTGCTCACACACAGGGAAGTGAGGGGTGAGAGGAACACAGCCCACTCTACTCACACACAGGGAAGTGAGGGGTGAGAGGAACACAGCCTGCTCTGTTCACACATCAGGGAAGTGAGGGGTGAGAGGAACACAGCCCACTCTGCTCACACAGCAGGGTAGTGAGGGGTGAGAGGAACACAGCCCACCCTGCTCACACATCAGGGAAGTGAGGGGTGAGAGGAACACAGACCACTCTGCTCACACATCAGGGAAGTGAGGGGTGAGAGGAACACAGCCCACCCTGCTCACACATCGGGGAAGTGAGGAGTGAGAGGAACACAGCCTGCTCTGCTCACACAGGAAGGAAGTTAGGGGTGAAAGGAACACAGCCGGCTGTTGCATAACAACCACAAGTCCCAGCTCTGTTACTGCTCATGAAGGGGGGGGGGAGCAGGTGAATGATAACACAGTCGGTGGCACCTGGCTACACAAGGTGAAGGTGTGTACCGACAGAGGAAGATGTGCTGGATCAGTAAGCTGTATAAAAGGTGACCTTGTGTGCAATCCCAATTCTACAGAAGTTGGGACACTGTGTAAAATCTACATGAAAACAGAATGCAATGATTTGCAAATCTCATAAACATAAATTCTGTTCACAATAGAAAATGCCAAACATATCACATGTTTAAAGTGAGAAAATCTGACATTTTAAGAAAAAAAAAAAATAAGGTAATTTTGAAGTTTGGTCTCCTCTGAGCTGTCTTTGAACACAAAGCCTCACACTGTTTGTTTTGGAAAAAGTCAAATAAAATCAATTCAATCTCCTCTTTTATTGAGTGTTTTCCATTTTTAATTGTGTCCCTCTAGAGGTGTCCTGCGCTGCGCCCTGGGCCCGCCTGGCACTGAGTCATAATGAAATTCGCCAGCGGGCGCGCTCCTTTTATTTCTAAATGGAATAACTGAATTCTCAGCCCTCAGTAATTTTTTATTTCTCATTCACTTGGGATGAGTATAATGATAATAAAAAGGGAATAGCTAATTTTGATGGCAAATAATATCAGAAATTATATTTAATAACAGAAATCATATTTGTATTATACTGTATATGTATATCTGTTGTCATATTCAATATATATTTCTGTTATTATTTCTGTATGACTTTTCATTACTTCTATTAATCTTTCAAACTTGGTGATAGTAGTTCTTTAATACATTTTTCTTGCATTATTATTATACAGGATTTATATAGCGCCAACAGTTTATAGCGCTTTCATGATTGCATTTATGCATGCCCAATTTGAAACCATATAGATTTATCTATTTATCTCTTTTTGTTGTATTTGTAGCCCTGATGAATGGGGCAAGCTCTGGCCCCTGAAACTTGTATTAACCACCTTCGAGAAGGTTTTACCCCCTTCATGACCAGGGCATTTTTTGCTATTCAGCACTATGCTACTTTAACTGGCAAGTGTGCGGTCATGCAACGCTTTATCCAAATTAAATTTATATAATTTTTTTCACACAGATATAGATTTCTTTTGGTGATGTTTAATCACCACTGGATTTTTTTTTATTTTTAATTATATCAACGAAAAAAGACCATTTTTTTTGTAAAATAAAAATATATTTTCTATTTTCTGTTATAAAACTTATAAAAAAATCCAATAAAAAAAAAATCACATTTCTTCACAAATTTAGACCAATATGTATTCTGCTACATGTGTTTGGTATAAAAAAATCCTAAAAGGTGTATATTAATTGGTTTGCATGAAAGTTATAGCGTCAACAAACTATGGTACTGCTTATATATTTGAAAATTGATCAATCCTGGTGTACTGACAGCCTAAGTAATTTCTTGAGGCTCAAAAATGCCAGGACAGTAGAAATAGCCCCCAAAATGACCCTTTTTTTGGACAGTCCAAGATATTTAGTAATTGTTGCATTAGTTGGGAAATAAAGAAGGAATTTAGTAAGAGTTGTAATTTTTTGGAAAATAAAGAAATTAAATAACATTTGTTTTTTTCCACAATTTTTTTAATTATTATTAATACTGTATATCTTTATTGAAATTTTCATCACAAAAATTATAAAAATCCCCAATACAATTTAAAGGCATAAAATTATGCAATAGGGCTCATAAGAGCCTACAGATCTTGATAACAAATTGCCCTAAAAATATTGGGAGTACAGAATCATCATATGGCTGGTGTGGCAGTGATCAGGGACACTGATTGGTGACAGCATATATAAAAAAAAAAAAAAAAAAAAAAAAACACATAAAAAAAAATGAAATTATTTTTTATTCAATTTTTTTAACATATTTTTGTTTCTTTTTTATATATTTTTTTTTTTACACTTCAGTCTTGTGGGAAAGGGGGGGTGGTGGTGGATGTGGGCATGCTGCGTGCCCCCCTCAGGCTGAGCAGGCACAATGACGTACATGTACATGATTGTGTCTGCATGTGTCACCCCGCCGCAGTATACTGTATTTAGTAGTACATGGAATATCCTACTAGATTTATCAATGTACCTCTTTTTGTTTGTAGCCCTGGGGATGGGGAGTTCTAGCCTCTGAGACACACTGGGTTTTTTATAAAGTCTTTTTAAGTTTACATTGAAGTAAATTTATATCTGAACTATTGAATTTATCAATTTACCTATTTTTTGTTGTATTTGTAGCCCTGATGAAGAGGGCGGGTTCTAGCGCCCAAACGCATCAGCTCTTTTATAAAGTCTTCTATTTGACCCCTTTTACACTGCGACCCGATTTTACCCAATTTTTTGCAGCAACTTTACCACGATTTGGGATCAGTACGACTTTGGTCCGACTTTGTTGCAACTTTGGCACAATGAAAACATATTACAAAGTCGTTCAGAAGTAGTACAGAAATCGCATCTATATTATTCAGGTGCGATTTGCATGAGACTTTGAGGGTTTAACATTGAAGTCTATGGACCTCAAGTTGCATCAAATTTGGACCAAAGTAATGCAAAGGACTACTATGAAGTCAGAATGACTTGAAAGTCACACAGATATGAACGATACTCATTGGAAATAATGGGGAACGACTTGTCATGCAACTTTGCAGTCCCAAATCGCAGGACAACTTGCACAAGTGTGAAAGGGGTCTTTGGTATACATTTGTATCTGGACTGTCCCATTAGATTTGTCTATTTGTAGCCCTGATGATGGGAGAGGGTTTTATCCTCTGAAACGTGTCGGTTCTTTTATAAAGTCCTCAGTTTAATTTTACGTTTAAATAAATTTGAACACCCATGCGATCCGATTCCAGTTTGGACCAAAATAAAGGGCCCTGCACCATTTTGGTAAGAATGCATTACGATTTCAGCCATACAGACTGTATGGCTGAATTGGCATCGCTCAGACATCGCATGTGATGTGCACAGGCATGCTGTGCGAATCACATGCGATGTCTGGGATCGCACCAGTGTGAACCCAGCCTAAAGCGTTTGTACAGAACCAATTCCTTCCTTTGATTTTATATATTGTCTCAGACCCCCATGAATAAATTTGCTACACTGGGGGTATATTTAGCCTGCACAGCAATGCCTCCTGGTGGCAAATAATACCTTCAGCCTTGGCCAAATGTTTTGAGAATGACACAAATATTAATTTTCACAAAGTCTGCTGCCTCGGTTTTTATGATGGCAATTTGCTTTATACTCCAGAATGTTATGAAGAGTGATCAGATGAATTGCAATTAATTGCAAAGTCCCTCTTTGCCATGAAAATTAACTTAATCCCCCCAAAAAACATTTCCACTGCATTTCAGCCCTGCCACAAAAGGTCCAGCTGACATCATGTCAGTTATTCTCTCATTAACACAGGTGTCCGTATTGACGAGGACAAGGCTGGAAATCACTCTGTAATGCTGATTGAGTTAGAATAACAGACTGGAAGCTTTAAAAGGAGGGTGGTGCTTGAAATTATTGTTCTTCCTCTGATAACCATGGTTACCTGGGAACACGTGCAGTCATCATTGCTTTGCACCAAAAGGGATTCACAGGAAAGAATATTGCTGCTACTAAGATTGCACCTAAATCAACCATTTATCAGATCATCAAGAACTTCAAGGAGAGAGGTCCAATTGTTGTGAAGAAGGCTTCAGGGCGCCCAAGAAAGTCCAGCAAGTGCCAGGAACTTCTCCTACAGTTGATTCAGCTGCAGGATTGGGGCACCACCAGTGCTCAGGAATGGCAGTAGGCGGGTGTGAGGGCATCGGCACGCACAGCAAGGAGAAGACTTTTGGAGGATGGCTTGGTGTCAATAAGGGAAGCAAAGAAGTCACTTCTCTCCAGGAAAAACATCAGGAGAGACTGATATTCTGCAAAATTTACAGGGATTAGACTGCCGAGGACTAGGGGGGTAAAGTAATTTTCTCTGATAAATCTCCTTTCCGATTGTTTGGAGCATTTGGAAAAAAAAACTTTTATGGGGAAGAAAAGGTGAGCGCTACCATCTGTCCTGTGTCATGCCAACAGTAAAGCCTCCTGAGACCCTCCATGTGTGGGGTTGCTACTCAGCCAAGAACACAGCCATGAATAAAGAACGGTACAAAAACATCTTCTGAGAGCAACTTCTAACCATCCAAGAACAGTTTGGTGAGGAACAATGCATTTTCCAACATGATGGAGCACCTTGCCATAAGTCAAAAGTGATAACTAAGTGGCTTGATGAACAAAACATCAAAATTTTGGGTCCATGGCCAGGAAACTCCCCAGACCTTAATCCCATTGAGAACTTGTGGTCAATCCTCAAGAGGCGGGTGAACAAAAAAACCCCACAAATTCTGACAAACTCCAAGCATTGATTATGCAAGAATGGGGGGCTACCATCACCAGGGCTGTCTTAATGCATGGGCACCCCTGGGCACTGCCCAGGGGCCCCAGGTGCTTGGGGGCCCCATCATAGTTTTGCATTACATACTTGCAAACTATCCTGGATTTGCCGGGCCAGTCATGCTTTTTACTAAGCTGTCCCAGGATGGCCATGTGCTGGGCAGCATCCTGGAACCTGTACTGTGCCTTCCTGATCCCAGTAGTGTGCCCTCCTCACCCCCCTGTGCTGTGCCCTTCTGCCTCCATCCCTGTACTGTGCCTTTTGTGTTGATTAGTTTTTGATTTATGGAATGCTTTTTATATTGTTTAAAATTGATGTTTAATGCTATCAACAATTTATACTTTAATTCTTGAGAGTAGGGGCATAAATTGGGGCAGGCTGATAGGGGTCCAGTGCATTACTTTGCCCAGGGGCCCATGATGCTGTTAAGACGGCCCTGGCCATCACTCAGGATGTGGCCCAGAAGTTGATGGACAGCATGCAAGGGAGAATTGCAGAGGTCTTGAAAAAGAAGGGGCAGCACTGAAAATATTGGACTCTTCACATAAACTTAATGTCCTTGTCAATAAAAGCCTTTGCCACTTATGGAATGCTTGTAATTATATTTCAGTATCCCATAGTAACATCTGACAAAAAGATCTAAAAACACTGAAGCAGCAGACTTTATGAAAATTAATATTTGTGTCATTCTCAAAACTTTTGGCCACAGCTTGTATTGTTATTCCAAAAGCAGTAATTCTTCATTACTAGACATTCAACAATAAAGTCAATTTGTTTCTTTTTTAACCCAGATTTGTTTTCCAAGCTAGATGCAATCTGTCCTGTTGTCTGATATAACTGCTTGCAAACCCACCGCAGTACATATACCCATACGTCGCTGCCTGTTTCCGGGTCTCTGGCGCTCGTGGGCCCCTCACCCCCGCCTTCTCCCCTGTGATTTGACACCGGGAGTTTGTCAACAGAGCCCGGCCAATGATTCCTGGCTGGGACCTGCTGATCGGCTGTGTCCAATCACAGCCGAGAGCCCTGTGTTGACAATCAACGTAGAGCTCTGTACAGAGGGAACAATCACTTTGTTTCTTTACCCTGCATGTTGTTACACTGCACGTGGCGTTATTTAACCACTTAAGGACCGGAAGGATTTCCAGCTTTAGGACCGGAGCCCGTTTTGCGATTCGGCACTGCGTCGCTTTAACTGAAAATTGCGCGGTCGTGCGACGTTGTACCCAAACGAAATTTAAGTCCTTTTTTTCCCACAAATAGAGCTTTCTTTTGGTGGTATTTGATCACCTCTGCGTCATTTCTGATCGCCACTATAAACAAAAGAAGAGCAACAATTTTGCAAAAAAAACCAAATTTCTTACTTTTTGCTAGAATACAAATCCAGAAAAATAAATATAAAAAAACATTTTTTTTCATCGGTTTTGGCCGATTTATATTCTTCCTCATATTTGTGATAAAAAAATCGCAATCAGCGTTTATTGATTGGTTTGCGCAAAAGTGGTCGCATTTACGGATGATGAGAATTCATTTTTGGGGTTTATAATTTTTTTTATTTTTTACTAGTAATGGCGGCGATCTGCGATTTTTAGCGGTACTGCGATATTTCAGCGGACATGTCGGACCATTTTGACACTTTTTTGGGACCATTGGCATTTATACAGCGATCAGTGCTATAAAAATGCACTGATTACTGTGTAAATGCCATTGGCAGTGAAGGGGTTAACCTGCAGGGGGCGCTCTAAGGGTTAACTGTGTTCCCTGGGCGTGTTCTTACTGTATGGGGGCTGCCCTAGCTGGGGAAGGGAAGCGATCACAGCCTCCATGTAGAGGAAGGCTGTGATCACAGCCCTTCCCCCCTCACAGAACGGAGGTCCGTGTTTACATACACGGACCTCCATTCTTTCACTCCGGGGGGGGGGGCATCACGGGTGGCCGGCGGAGATCGACTCCGCCGCACCCGCTCCCTGGCCCTCCCCGAACACAGTGAGCGCACGGGCGTGCTCACTAGGCGCGATCTCGCGGCCGCCGTCATATGACGGCGATCTGCGTTATCGAGCCACCTTGCCGCCGTCAGATGCCGATCGGCGGTCGGCAAGTGGTTAAGGATATGTGTGCATCTACCCTACCCCTGATGAGTGGGTACTATCCCATGAAACGCGTCGGGTTTACGATTATGCCATCTTTCTATTGAAGCTAATTTTTGTATTACCATATGGTCCTTTTATCCATTCCCAAGTGTTTTACTTCACGCCATGGCAGATGCTCCACTCCAATTACCAGGCAGAGTGTTCTGCAGTTTTAAATGCACAAACGCATATATGTTTGCTATACATTTTTTACTAATTATTTTGTGATGGAATTATTTTGTTTATCCTGTATGGTACTTACCTTGCCTTCCAGGACCTTGGAGCGTCAATAAAAAATGATTTCTGTTTAACCTGCTCACAAACCAATTAATATACATTTATTGGGATTTTTTTTTTTTTACCAAAGACGTAGTAGAATACATTTTGGCCTAAAATTTGTGGAGAGTTTTTTTATTGAATATGTTTTATACCAGAAAGTAAAAAATATTGTTTTTTTTTTCATTTATATAATAAAAAAATAAAAAAAACCCAGTGGTTAAAATAAATGCTCAGTGAACATATATGAGAATTTATTTTTGCTATTCTGTTAAAAATTCTGTGTACTAGAACAATTTTTTTTCTTTTTTCAGTCCAAAATATCTCACAACAATAAAAACAACGGGTGACTTGCTATTATTCAAAATGTCCAAAGTTTACTCTATTTTCTCAAAGCAGTATGTGAGAAAAGTCTTTGATTTATGAACTCACAAAAATAACTATTAAGGAAAAGATCAGAGTAATTCAAGAGCAATATTTCCAAAATAGTTTTCAGCTCGATTCCCTGGTGTTTCTGTGGTTAGTGATACAGAGAAAGGTAAGCAGGGGCAGATACGATAGAAACGGTTTGAATGGGAGTGATTGAGGAATTCTGAATATAAAAACCTGTATAAATCTAATAAAAAAAGATTCCTACAGTGCATGAAAAAATAGAATAATTGATGGATTAAGTCTTCATGCACATTGTATTCTATTGATGCTTTTTTCTCCTACAGGAGTTTTGCAGAAGCAAAAACACTCTAAAAAGCCATGTTTTGCATGCCTGCTCCCATGTCTGGTGTTAATACTTTCTATTAGCCAGAATTCTGGCCATTAGTATACATTAACAGAAACACGAGAACATGGAAACGTGCCTAAACGCGTCTCGCGTTATTGCGTATTTTAGGTGCTTTTGAGCGTTTTTTTATACTCCAAAGCTCCTGTTCTGAATGCACAAGTGATGTTCTTTTCTGCCTCTAAACTCCTATTTGTGCATGGGCACATAGGTTAAGACGGAGGGGCGTTTTACAGGCAGAAAAAAAGCTCAAACCAATGGCAAACCAATGGGCCCCTAAGGGGTGTCAGGCAGGCCCAGGCTGGCCATAGGGCACACCAGGCACACCGGGTACACCGGTGGGTCGTGGTTGCCTGCCACTACAGGCTCCCAGTCTGGTATCTGCAGGTAGAGCAGTGGTCGTCCTTACAAAATATGCCCGCAAGCCAACTTTGGAACTGCAACCTGGGCTCGGGCAGGCTTGTCGGGCAGGACTCGGGAGTTGGGCAGGCTTAACAAGGGCTTGGACAGTGATGTCACAGAGTGGCGGGACTCAGGAGTCACTGTGTGGGCTGCTCTACCATGGGCTAACTGACCTTCCTACACACCCTAACCTGTACTGGGTAAGCCACCAGTGATACCGCAGAGTGTTTAGCAGCTTTGCCTTGGGCCCTGTCACACAGGGGGGCAGGGAAATAACCCATGTATATGTACACAAAAAAACTTCTAAATCAGAAATGATCTACAGGTGTTCTCTTCCCTGTGAAACCTAATAATCCGGCAAAAGAGTAGAGTGATCTTTTATGAGAGGCAGCCTGGAACAGCAATCTCTGTCCATCTCTTTAGAGGTTCTGACCATCTCTTGTATCATGGCTGAAGTCTCTGACCATCTCTTGTATCACGTCCGCAGTCTCTGACCATCTTTTGTATCACATCCGCAGTCTCTGACCATCTCTTGTATTATGTCTGCAGTCTCTGACTATCTCTTGTATCATGTCTGCAGTCTCTGACCATCTCTTGTATCATGTCCTCAGTCCCTAACCACCTCTTGTATCATGTCCTCAGTCTCTAACCATCTCTTGTATCATGTCTGCAGTCTCTGACCATCCCCTGTACTATGTCTGCAGTGTCTGACCATTTCCTGTATCATGTCTGCAGTCTCTGACCATCTCCTGTTTCATGTCTGCAGTCTCTGACCATCTCCTGTAGCATGTCTGCAGTCTCTGAACCTCTCTTGTATCATACCTGCAGTCTGTGACCATGTCTTGTATCATGTCTGCAGTTTCTGACCATCTGTTGTATCATGTCTGCAGTCTTTCACCATCTCTTGTACCATGTCTGCTGTCTCTGACTATCTCTTGTATTATGTCTGTCGTCTCTGACCATCTCTTGTACCATGTCTGCAGTCTCTGACCATCTCTTGTATCAACATGTAAAGTTGGGGGGGGGGGGGGATGCCATATAGACCGTAGGGGGGGGGGGGGGTTGAAATGTACAACTATGTTCTCTACCAGTCTCTGACGTCTGTACCATGTTCTCTACCAGTCTCTGCTGTCTGTATTATGTTCTCTATCAGTCTCTGTCGTCTGTACCATGTTCTCTACCACTTTCTGACGTCTGTACTATGTTGTCTACCAGTCTTTGACGTCTGTACTATGTTCTGTACCAGTGTCTGACGTCCATACTATGTTCTCTCCAAGTCTCTGACGTCTGTACGATGTCCTCTACCAGTCTCTGACGTCTGTACTTTGTCCTCTACCAGTCTCTGACGTCTGTACTATGTCCTTTACCAGTCTGTGACGTCTGTATCATGTCCCCTACCAGTCTCTGACGTCTGTACTATGTTCTCTACCAATCTCTGACTCCTGTACTATGTTCTCCACCAATC
>BLSH010384004.1:1320155-1330806 GCA_018402905.1 Glandirana rugosa | reverse complement strand
CCCTCTTCCTAGCACATATCCCCCATCCATAAATCCCCATTACTTTTCCCAACACACCCACCCCCCTCTCCCAACTTACAGGGGGAAGCCACTACAAAGTCAGCAGGAGGTGCGCTGCGTTGTGCTCGCCCCTCCTCTCAGAATAGCATTTATCTACACTCAGTATACAGCACATGAGACCGGATCTTACTGTACATTGCATTGTACCGCATGCACACACCGCCCCCTATCTCCTCTAAGAACTGCTCTTCTCCCGGCAGCAGGAAATGTGGATAGGGGGCGCTGTGTGTATATACAATGCAATGCGATCTACAGTAACAGCGATCCGTGATCTCAAGTACTGTATAGTGGAGTGCTCTTCTGACACCGGAGGGGGGGAGCACAATACAATGCATTTCCCGCTGGATGTTTTCTCTCTCTGCTCCAGCCATCTGTCTCCTTGTCCCGGCTGTGAGTGAGTGCAGTCGGGGGTGGGGGAAGGAGCACAGCAGCGGCCCACCAGGCTCATCATCCAAGGAAGGGATAGCCTGGGCCCTCTGTGTCTCTCACCCAGCAGCTAAAAGCCGGTGAGAGGGAGAGGGGGAGAAACCTGGGTGAGAGACAACTGAGTGCATTGTTCTCCACTGATCCTCCTGCTACCCGGGTCCTCTGTGTGCCGGGGTCCCCTACAGGAGGACCGGTGCCCCCCCCCATCAGCGGCCCTGCTTACAGGCAGTACAGCTGCACAGCCATTTCTTTGACAGGCTGTCCAGTGGCATCTCCAGCTCTCATATTTGGGGGGGGCACATGGGGGGGGAGGATAGGGACAAAAGTAGGGGGGCCAAACATAAAATACAATTTTATATATTGCCACCATTGTGTGGGTGCATTTTGTAGCAGGGTTTGCTAGGTGAGGTAAAATTTAGTCAGATCTGAGTGTAAGAGCAGGCCTGAATGTTTTGAACTGGACCGGGAGGAGTGGCTCAGGGGCGATTGAGTGGACTTGACCAGAACCTCCCACTTCTTTCTAGAAACCTGGGGAAGGTTTCTGGTCAGAGACCTGGGAGATAGGTGGAGCCATCTGGAGTGTTCTAGGGAGCCCTGACCAGTCCCCAAGCAGGATTGGCAGGGGGCAGGCCTCCTTAAATACTCTGAGTCAGACCAATCTGGGAGGAAAAGTGTCGGGTGGAAGTCTGGAGATGTAGCAGAGGCGCTGTGGAGGTCCCTACCCGGGAGGTCGTCCCAGTCTGGGGAGGGTGACCTTGGGGCCTGGAGGTTCGGGTGCACCCAGGAGTGGTGGTGATTCCTGGAGTCGCACAGGGAACAGGAGAACAGCGCAGGTGCTACACAGTGAGAGACTTTAAAGTGAACCGCCGGTTTGGTGAGTGACGGTCCCTGGGAACTGCAGGAGAAAGTGCTGGAGCAGGCTGGGAGAGGAATAGTGGACAGTCTGTGAAAGCCTTGAGAGCCAGTTCAGGGAAAGGAGAGTCACTGAGGAAAAGCAGGTCTGTGGGACCTGGAAGAGGGATGGGCTGGGAGTTGTAGTCCATCAAAGGCCTGGCTAGCACTCAAGTACTTTTGCTACACATTCAAGGGCCTGTGATTCCTGATCTGTACTGTACTGTACAGAGAAGCTTGATACATTTCCTTTCAAGCAGTCTCCCCGGTGCCCATCAATGCAGCCTTACCAGTGCCCATCAGCTCAGCCTCTCCAGTGCCCATCAATGCTGCCTCTCCAGTGCCCATCAATGCAGCCTCTCCAGTGCCCATCAATGCAGCCTCACCAGTGTCCATTAATACAGCCTGATCAGTGCCCATCTTTGCAGCATCAACAGAGCCCAGCAATGCAGCCTCACCAGTGCCAATCAATGCAGCCTGATCAGTGCCAATCTATGCAGCCTCACCGGTGCCCATCAATGCAGCTGGATCAGTGCCCATCAATGCAGCCTCACCAGTGCCCATCAATGCAGCCTCACCAGTGCCCATCAATGCAGCCTGACCAGTGTCCATCAATGCAGCCTGATCAGTGCCCATCAATGCAGCCTGATCATTGCCCATCTTTTGCAGCTTCACCAGTGCCCATCAATGCAGCCTGATCATTGCCCATCTTTGTGGCTTCACCGGTGCCCATCAATGCAGCCTCACCAGTGCCCATCAATGCAGCCTTACCAGTGCCCATCAGCTCAGCCTCATCAGTGCCCATCAATGCTGCCTCTCCAGTGCCCATTAATGCAGCCTCACCAGTGCCCATTAATGCAGCCTCACCAGTGTCCATTAATACAGCCTGATCAGTGCCCATCTTTGCAGCATCAACAGAGCCCATCAATGCAGCCTGATCATTGCCCATCTTTGCGGCTTCACCGGTGCCTATCAATGCAGCCTCACCAGTGCCCATCAATGCAGCCTTACCAGTGCCCATCAGCTCAGCCTCATCAGTGCCCATCAATGCTGCTTTTCCAGTGCCCATCAATGCAGCCTCATCAGTGCCCATCAATGCAGCCTCACCAGTGTCCATTAATACAGCCTGATCAGTGCCCATCTTTGCAGCATCAACAGAGCCCAGCAATGCAGCCTCACCAGTGCCCATCAATGCAGCCTGATCAGTGCCAATCTATGCACCCTCACCGGTGCCCATCAATGCAGCTGGATCAGTGTCCATCAATGCAGCCTCACCAGTGCCCATCAATGCAGCCTCACCAGTGCCCATCAATGCAGCCTGACCATTGTCCATCAATGCAGCCTGATCAGTGCCCATCAATGCAGCCTCACCAGTGCTCATCAATGCAGCCTGATCATTGCCCATATTTTGCAGCCTCACCAGTGCTCATCAATGCAGCCTCCCCAGTGCCCATCAATGCAGCCTTACCAGTGCCCATCAGCTCAGCCTCATCAGTGACCATCAATGCTCCCTCACCAGTGTAGATCAATACAGCTTCCCCAGTGCCCATCAATGCAGCCTCACCAGTTCATGGTGATTAGAGAGAGGAGAGAGAAAGGGGGGCGAGCGCCGCTGGATTACACAGATCTCCCACTTATCTGGCGACAGCTGTCATACGAAGTCCCCCTCCTGGTTGGGCTCCTATGATAGACTGCACACAGCGGCTGTGCAGTGTAAGTGGGCGATCTGTGCAATCCAGTGGCGCTCGCCCCCCCCATCCACTCCGTGGCAGCCCATTGGGCCCAGTGGGACCCATGGTAGGGTCGGCCCTGGGGACCCCCTCTGCCCCAGCTTGCGGGGACAGACTTGGTCCGGGGACAGTGTTCTCAGTCCGGGGACTGTCGCTGGAAACTGGGGACTCCTGGTCACCCTAGGCTAGTGGCCAGCAGGCCCCAGAGGCCAGCTGCAGCAGGACCCACAGGTCAGTGGCTGGGAGCTGACCTGTGGGTCCTGCTGGGAGCTGACCTGTGGGTCCTGCTGGGAGAGGACAGTAGCCTATGGGTCCTGCTGGCCGCTGGCCTGTGGGTCCTGCTGGGAGCTGGCCATGGCCTATGGGTCCTGCTGACCTGTGGGTCCTGCTGGTGGCTGGTCTGTAGGCCTTGGCCAGTGGCCAGCAGGACCCACAGGTGACTGGCTAGCAGGGCCTAAGGTCCGTGGCCAGCTCCTAGCAGGGTTCCCAGGCCATGGGCACTGGGGCAGGGTAAATGAGGTGTATTGGGAGGGGGGGATAGATGGTATAATCATGTGGGGGTCAGTTGGGGGTGTCAGGGTCTCTCACCTCAGCTATGGGCTGAATTGGCAGCTGCCAGCTCAGGCTCAGCACTCAGCAGGACAGGTCCTCCTCCTTGCATGGCCTCCACCATTCCTGTGGGGTGGGTGATGCTCCTGTTGTCTCCTGGGGTCAACTTCTGGTGCATGCACAGTATACTGCAGCCAAAAGCGGCATGCCCAGGCAGGCCAGCCATGTGTGTGTCAAACAACTCCAGGAGATCCAACCGTGGCAACCGGGACTCCGGGAGTTGTAGCTATCTCACAAGGCTCAGGCTGGCTGCGCTGCTCTCCAGACTCAAACCACCGGGAGCAGGGAGCTTGAGCACACAGTCGCCGCCACAGACTACAATGCCCATAAACAACAGCGGCAGCCAGCTTCCTCGAGACTCCGAGAGACTGACACAGACAAGTGGTGACAAGTCAGTCGGACAGCCATGGCACCGGCCCCTCAGATTCCCCCTAGTGACGCCACTGAGGCTGTCACTGAAACCGGCCCACTGAGCCATCGGCCCACTGGGAAACTTTTGGTACCCCCAATAGCCAGTACATATCTGGTTTACAGTCATTTCTAGCAAAAAAATGCAGATTTTATAGTATGCAAAAAAAAATAAAAATTGCCCCAGTAGGCAATTAAAGCGAAAATTCTACAAGCTCTCTACGTCGATGTTCCTACCCTGCCTTACCTTTTACGTCTATGGATGACAGCTGTTCATTTTACAATAGGAAAAGTTTTACTATTTTTTAAAAGTTTCTGCAAGTTTGGTTTGGTGCTTAAATAAAATGTTAGACTGAGATGACTTGTTCAACAATTAGGAAAACTTACCGGTAAATTGGCAGACGTTCTTCACAGCACAAACATTGTCAACGAGCAGAAAGTTCGCCTTTCTCCATCAGAAGTGACCTTTTGTTACATTGCGGAGGAACATGCTTCCTGTGACTGACAGCCAAGAGTGAGACTCGCAACCAGCAAGGTTGGAAATTCTGCTCGGGAAAAGAAAATCATTCACCGGAGACAACGGATCAGTAATTACAGAAATTAGCTGTTTATCTAATAGGGTGGATGGGAAATTTTACTGGAGAGCCTGTCAGCTCAACTGCAGGTTCTTCTTTGTTGGGTACATGCTGGAGGGGAGTCCTTCTTCCCTTCCCTAGTAGAGGTAAACCCTGTCATATGGAAGACAGGCCAAAGCGTGACCAAAGTGACCTTCATATTAGGAGCACCAGGTATTGTTTTAATGAAAGCTGCAGATTTAAAAAATATTGAAAATTACTTTTGAAATGAAATGAACATGTTAAAGCTCATAGTGACTTGGTTTACATCTTCCTCCGTTCTTCCCTCCTTCTGCCTTTCTCCTCCCTCCCTTCCTTTCTCCCTCTTCTTTCTTTCTCTCCCTCCTATCTTTTCTCTTTCCTTCCTTCTTTCCCTTCTTCCTTCCTTCCTTTTTTACTTTCTTCCAGCTTCTTTCCCTCCTTCATTCCCCCCTTTCATCCTCCCTCCCCCTTCCTTCATTCCTTCTTTTCTTTCTTACGTTTCCCTCCCTCCCCCTTCCTTCTCTCCTTATGCCTTTGTGCATGCTTTCTCTATTCCTGTCTTCCTTCCTTTCTGTTCCTTTTTCTTTCCTTCTCTTCTTTATTCCTCCCACCTTCTTTCTTTCCTTCACTCCCTTCTTTCTTCCTTCTTCTCTTACTTCCCTCCTTCCTTTCCATCTTTCTTCCTTCCTTCCAACCCCCCACCTTTCCCTCCATCCTTCATTACCCTCTACCTTTACCCCATAATTTTTTCCTTCCTTCCTTCCTTATTTCTTTCCTCCCCCTTCTTTCCCTACCTTCCTATCCTCTTTACTTTTCTTTCTGATTACTTTTTCCTTCCTTCCTTTTGTTATTTTCCTCCTTCCTTCCCTTCTTCCAACCTTCCTTCCTTCTTTCTTACCTTCCCCCCTTTCTCCTTCCTTTCATCTTACTTTTCCCTTCCGCCCTTCTTTCTTTTGGTCCTTCCTTATGCCTTTCTGCTTCCTTCCTCTATTCCTGTCTTCCTTCCTTTATCTTTTTCTTTCCTTCTCTTCTTCCTTCATCCCACCTTCCACCATATTTGCTTCCTTACCTCCTTTCTTCCTTCTTCTCTTACTTCCCTCCTCCCCCCTCCCCTTCCTTCCTTTCTATCTTTCTTCTTTCCTTCCAATCCCCCTTCCTTCCCTCCATCCTTCATTCCCCCTTACCTTTACTGCATCCTTCCTTCCTTCCTTCCTTTTTATCTTCTTTCCTTCCTCCACCTTACTTCCCTTCCCTCCATCGACCCCTGCCTTCCTATCCACTTTTCTTTCTCTTCTTTTTACCTTCCCCTTTTTACTTCCTTCTTTTGTTCTTTTCCTCCTTCCTTCCTTTCTTCCCTCATTCTTTCTTACCTTCCCCTCATCCTTCCTCTTTTCTTCCTTCCTTCCTTTTTCCTTTCTTTCCTCACTCCCACAGCCAAAAACATAACTGCAGGTTAGCAGCTGACTACTTTGAAGAAAGAAGAGAATGGCGGCACTCCACAGCGTTATCCAATGCTTGAAGATATTTATTGTAAATTTGCCAGAAATATAGGGTAGGTTGACATGTTTCACTCGAGACACCCGAGCTTCCTCATAGCTATGGTTATGAGGAAGCTCAAGCGTCTCGAGTGAAACATGTCAACCTACCCTGTATTTCTGGCAAATTTACAATAAATGTCTTTAAGCATTGGATAACGCTGTGGAGTGCCGCCATTCTCTTCTTTCTTCATTGTAGATATGGTGGCATACCGAGGCGAGCACCCGTCAGCTATCCACCACATCCCTCAGCCTGAGCGGTGTGCACCTTCATGTCTGTATCAGTTGTCTACATTGACCGAAGTTTGAATTGTACAATCTCTGTGCAATCTACTTTAGCTTTACCAAAATGATATACCATGAAAATGAACATAAACAACCCATGTCAAATCAGGCAGAATCGTGATGACTCCCCCTCAGGGGGTGAGTCTATGACACCCTGCACTCGCAGGATGTCCTCAATCTTCCTGGTTGAATAATGGGCACATAAATGAGGTTATCTAGTGGCAAAAAGAAATTAATGCAGGGGACATCCAGAGTTGCTTCTTTATTATGTTTCCCTAGGGTACCATTTTTTGTAATAGCCCAATGTTGGGCTAATATCAGAAACTCTCAACTGCCCTACATCTTGTAGACTGTATTTTATGGTCAGCATATGGTTAATAGTAGCATCACAAACTCCAGTCTCCCCACAGTACAAATAAGCTGACACGAGATACAAGACTCTGACGCCAACACACCGTCAGCGGAAAGGGGAATCTGAATATTTTTGTATGTCTTTCTGTGCTGGTTCAGCACCAGGTTTGATGTCAGAAATGTTATTTTATGCCCATAAAGTATTATTAATTGTATATATAGATACAAGGCATGAGATACATGACTTTTTTTTCCCTCTCTTTCCTTCCTTCCTCCCTCTTCTTTCCTTCTTTCTTAACTTTCCCTCCCTCCCTTCCTTTCTGTCCTTCCGTCTCTCCTTATGACTTTCTGCTGCCTTCTTCTATTCCTGTCTTCCATCATTTTATCTGCCCTTCCTTCTTCCTCCCATCTTTTATCTTCTTTCTTTCCTTCCCTACCTCCTTTCTTTCTGCTTTTCTTACTTCCTTCCCTCTTCCTTTCCATCTTTCTTCCTTCCAATCTCCCTTCTTTCCCTCCATCCTTCTTTCCACCTTTCTGTTGCCTTCCTTTTTGTCTTCCTTCTTTCCCTTCCCTCCATCGACCACCTACCTTCCAATCCTCTTTCCTTTCTTTTCTTCTTAGACCCCCCCCTCCCTTCTTTCTTTCATTTTCTTCTCCTCCTTCCATCCCCCATTCCTTCCTTCCTACCTTCCTTCTTTCCTTCCATGTTCTGAGTACTGTGGGAGACCAAATATTGTGAATGCAGGGTCCTGGGTTTAGTAACACCTTAAATTCCTTTCCTCTTTCCCCCATACCTCCTTCCTTCCTTCCATCCCTTCTTTCTTCCCCTTCCTACGTTACATACTTTCCCTTTTCCTTCCTTTTTTGTCTTTCCTTCCCTGCTGTCATTTTTCCTTCCGTCCTTCTTGCATTCCATCTTTCTTTTTTTTTTAGAAGGTGAGTCAAGATAAACTCCCCCACCACAGTGTGGGTCTCTGACAACCTGCACTCACTGGATGTCCTCAGTCTTCCTGGCTGAATGATTCTGTGTGCATGACCGAGGCCCTCTAATGGTAGAAAGGAATTTCTGCAGGGGACAGCACTGGAGAAAAAAATGGCTATTCCATCCAGAGCGGTTTTTTGTTTTATTCCCCTGGAGTTCTTTCTTTTGTTCTTTCCTTCATTATTTCTTTCTCTCCTGCCTTCCTCTGTCTCTGCTTCCTTCCTTCCCTCTTACCTTTATTCTTTCTTTCTTTTCCTCCCTCCCCCTTCCTCTATTATTTCCCCCAAACCTGCTTTGTTTCCTTCCACTCTTTCTTTCTTCCCCCTCCCTCCTTTACTTCCATTAAATTCCTTTTTTCATTCCATGTTTCTTTTTTTTTTTAGCGGGTGAGCTGTGATGAACTCCCCCACCACGGTATTGGTCTCTGACAACCTGCACTCACTGGATGTCCTCAGTCTTCCTTGCTGAATGATTCTGTATGCATGACCGAGGCCCTCTAATGGTAGAAAGGAATTTCTACAGGGGACAGCACTGGAGAAAAAAATGACTATTCCATCCAGAGCTGTTTTTTTTTTTATTCCCCTGGAGTTCTTTCTTTTGCTCTTTCCTTCATTATTTCTTTCTCTCCTGCCTTCCTCTATCTCTGCTTCCTTCCTTCTTTCTTTCTTTCTTTTCCTCCCTCCCCCTTCCTCCATTATTTCCCCCAAACCTGCTTTGTTTCCTTCCACTCTTTCTTTCTTCCCCCTCCCTCCCTTACTTCCATTAAATTCCTTTTTTCATTCCATGTTTCTTTTTCTTTTTAGCGGGTGAGCTGTGATGGACTCCCCCACCATTGTATTGGTCCCTGACAACCTGCACTCACTGGATGCCCTCAGTCTTCCTGGCTGAATGAAACTGTGTGCATGACTGAGGCCCTCTAATGGTGGAAAGTTATTACTGCAGGGGACAGCACTGGAGAAAAAGTGAGTATTCCATCCAGAGCTGCTTTTTATTTTTATTTTATTCCTCTGGGGTACCGTTTTTTTCCCTAATTGCCTGGGGTTGGACTGATATCAGCATCTCTGAGCTGCCCTACACCTTGTAGACTGTATTTTACACTCAGGGTCTGGTTAATAGTAGCACCATAAACTCCAGTCTCCCCACAGTACAAATAAACTGACACGAGATACAAGACTCTGACGCCAACACGCCGCCACGGAAAGGGGAATCTGAATATTTTTGCACGTCTTTCTGTGCTAGTTCAGCACCGGGTTTGATGTCAATAATGTTATTTTATGTCCATAAAGTATTATAAATTATATATGTATTTAATGTAGATACAAAATGCTGAACCTACACTCTGCCCAGACGATCCATCCTGGAATTTGCTGAATACGGAGTTTCAAGAAACAATTTTTCCTCCTCTCTGGGGCTCCATCAAGACACGGGGAGGATTTTTTTTTTGCTTACACATAAATTGACTTACAGCGCTGATTACAGCAAAGGCCGTGGCGAATAAAAATGTTCTTTACCAACTCCGCAAAGCCATTGTGAAACAACGTGATGGATGAAAACGATGACAGCAGATATTTATATGTAATAAGCCTTGATGAAGCTCTTTCTTGTTTATGGGCTGCGAGGGCTGGCGTGGCCAATATGGAGAATTCTGGCGTCCGTACAACTTAGAGAGAAAAACAAACAACATAATTCAAGGTTGATTTTAGACTAAGATGTGCCGTTTCCTTGTAAACATCGCCGGTCCTCCGGGGCTCCGGTGCCCATTTATCACTTCTCCGTCTTCAGTGTGATGTCGTATAAAACGCTATTGAATTGATGATTGCTTTATATTGATGATTAAAGGGTCAGTCCACCCAGATGCTTTAGTTATAGGCGGCACATGGTGGGGAAGGTGGATTCCTATATGTCCTGGATACTCCAACAGAGAGATCTCATTGATATAATTCTCAACTCACCTGGGAGGTTTGGGTTTTCTTGCTCACCTGTTTCATTCTCCATATTATAAAATAAATCCAAAATCCAGCAGGGATTGTGGGAACCTCTCATAATGGGCACATCAGGTGTACACACCAATGTACTCAGTGTAGGGATGGTGGGAGCCCCTCATAATAGGCACATTAGGTGTACAGATACAGGAACTCAGCACAGGGATGGTGGGAACCCCTCATAAGGGGCACATCAAGTGTACAAACCTGGGAACTCAGCACAGGGATGGTGGGAACCAGCGGCGGCTGGTGTGGGAGGGGCGCTGGGGCGCCGCCTCCCCGCCAGCAAAAGACGAAGAAGAAAAAAAAAAAAGTCAACCCCGCCCACCTACAGGTGGCGCCGGTACATTGACTTTCTTTTTTTTTTTTTCTTTTCGGCTCCTTGGCTGTCACATGACAGCCAAGTAAGTGAGCCTATTGGTCGGCCATTCAAGCCTATGCAGGTGCGCTTGTTCCTGCGGCCATGCATAGGCTGATTGGCTGCCCTGAGCCTCCGCTCAGGGTGATTGGATGCGGGGCCGGGGGCGGGTCACTGTGGCAGCGGAGGTGACTTCTGCTCCCACAGAGACCATGGCCGCCCGGGGACCGACGAGGGGGGGACAGCCGCTCTCGCATGCCGAACTCTGCAGACCCAGCGCGCTCTCGCATGCCGAACTCTGCAGACCCAGCGCGCTCTCGCATGCCGCATGTAACGTCTCAGCGGGGGGGGGACGTGAATGGGGTAGGTCGTCCGTCCTAAGAACAACGTCTCTAAGCCGTACGCTCTCGCGCGACCCAGACGTCTCAAGCCGTACGC
>BLSH010384004.1:1305129-1317946 GCA_018402905.1 Glandirana rugosa | reverse complement strand
CTGTGATGCTGAGCTGTATACTGTGTCCTGTGATGCTGAGCTGTATACTGTGCCCTGTGATGCTGAGCTGTATACTGTGTCCTGTGATGCTGAGCTGTATACTGTGCCCTGTGATGCTGAGCTGTATACTGTGTCCTGTGATGCTGAGCTGTATACTGTGTCCTGTGATGCTGAGCTGTATACTGTGCCCTGTGATGCTGAGCTGTATACTGTGTCCTGTGATGCTGAGCTGTATACTGTGCCCTGTGATGCTGAGCTGTATACTGTGTCCTGTGATTCTGGGCTGTATACTGTGCCCTGTGATGCTGAGCTGTATACTGTGTCCTGTGATGCTGAGCTGTATACTGTGTCCTGTGATGCTGAGCTGTATACTGTGCCCTGTGATGCTGAGCTGTATACTGTGTCCTGTGATGCTGAGCTGTATACCCCTGACACAATATGTGGAATACAGGGGACGGAGTGGGTGGATTCTATAAGGGGCGGGGCTTATTAAAAGTAGGAGGGGTCAAAGGGAAGGGCGGGGCCTGGCGCCCCCCCATCCAAAAACTTCACCAGCCGCCACTGGTGGGAACCCCTCATAAGGGGCACATCAAGTGTACAAACCTGGGAACTCAGCACAGGGAAGGTGGGAACCCCTCATAATGGACACAGCAGGTGTACAGACCTGGGAACTAAGCACAGGGATGGTGGGAACCTCTCATAAGGGGCACATCAGGTGTACAAACTTGGGAACTCAGCACAGGGAAGGTGGGAACCCCTCATAAGGGGCACATCAAGTGTACAGACCTGGGAACTCAGCACAGGGATGGTGAGAACCTCTCATAAGGGGCACATCAGGTGTACAAACCTAGGAACTCAGCACAGGGAAGGTGGGAACCCCTCATAAGGGGCACATCAAGTATACAGACCTGGGAACTCAACACAGGGATGGTCAGAACCTCTCATAAGGGGCACATTAGGTGTACAAACCTGGGAACTCATCACAGGGATGGTGGGAACCTCTTATAAGGGGCACATCAGGTGTACAAACCTGGGAACTCAGCACAGGGATGGTGGGAACCCCTCATAAAGGGGCACATCAGGTGTACAGAGCTAGAAACTTAGTGTAGTGATGCTGGGAACCTCTCATAAGGAGCACAGCAGGTGTACAGACCCATAAACTCAGTGTAAGGATGGTGGGAATGTCTCATAAGGAGCACAGCACTTGTACAGACCCAGACATTTAGTGTAGGGATGGTGGGAACCTCTCATAAGGGGTACAGCAGATGTACAGACCTGGGAGCTCAGCACAAGGATGACGAGAACCTCTCATAATGGGCATAGCAGGTGTACAGACCAGGAAACTCAGTGCAGGAATGGTAAAAACCCCTTATAATGGGCACAATAGGTGGACAGACCCTGGAATTGAGCACAAGGGTGGTAGGAGACCCTTATAAAATAGTGGACACAGCAGGCGTGCAGACCAGTGAACTCAGTGCAGGGATGGTGGGAACATCTCATAATGGGCACAGCATAAGGGCAGATTAGGAAACTAAGCAGAGGGATGTTGGGAACTCCTCATAATTGGCACAGCAGGTGTGCAAGACCAGGAGCTCAACACAGGGATGATGGGAATTCCTGATAATGGGCACAGTGGGTGTACAGTTGGGAAACTCAGGACTTGGATGGTGGGAACCCTTCATAATGGGCACTGCAGGCGTACAGACCCGGGAACTCAGCACAGGGATGGTGAGAACCCATCATAAAGAGTATAGCAGGGTTTTGGACCCAGGAACTCAGTGCAGTAATGGTAAGAACCCCTCATAATGGGTATAGGGGAATTGCAGACCTGGGAATTTAACACAGATATCTCACCAGAAAGATATAAGAATCCGTTAGGTGGTATAACTGTGCAGCCCTTTTGTTCTCTCAATACGGGTATTGTTTAACAAAGCTAGTTTGGTTTAAAAGTCCAGTTATCCTTTACAAAGCAAGCATCTGCAACTTGTAGATTAACATTCCCAGGCATGGGCCCCCCAACTTTGATTTGCGGTAATTTTTAAAAATATATATATATTGTGACGTTACGCAAGGCGCCATGATGGACGGGCGATACTTGTCGCCTCGCATGCGATCACTTTGAGGCAACTAGCGAGAGTCCGACCCGGGTTTTGCCAGCCACCGGGGCAGAGCTGGTTCCGGTCCAGATTTTCTGGTCCACTCAAACCCCTCTCCACCTGCATTTAATGACCAGAAAGAGAGCAAAGGAGAGCTCTATCCTGGATCATAGTGAGAGAAAGCTGAGTGAGCTCTGTGTGCTAATTTGGACTGAAAGATTAAGGTTTGCACTGTGCTTATGTTTTGTGGGTGTCGGGGACAGCCCCACACTGTATAGAGAGGGACTTGATTGTTTAGTTTAGCGCCGGACGGCGAGGTTTTGTTTTCTGGTTTTATTTTTCTTATGTGTTTTGATCTTGCAAACCCGTGATAATAAACCTACAATATACAAAGAAAAAGGCGCATTGGCAACACAAACTCGATAATACTTACAAACCACAGGGAAATAAGGAAAAACAGAGGGGGGAATATGTAGTGAGTTCAAAAGTCTGTATCATACAGATGAAAATCAGTCCACAAGTAGAAGCTGCACTCCGATGGAGAAGCCACAGGCCACTATGGAAACAAAACAAGGAGAGAGGCGCTTCTAAGGGTAGATTGTATAGCAGTTTAATAAAGGTATAAAATGGTGATGTAGCAACTCACAAGACAAGCATGTGTGAAAAAGCGTATCCCATGGTGGGGGATGTCAGCAGCTCGCCATGAAGAAAGAGCGCGGTCACATCTTTCCCGGTGGACCGAACGCTCAGAAACGCGTCGCACAGTGCTGATGTCACGCCGCCGCGACCCACTGCTGTGCCTCCCAAGCCTCGGTTTGGCGTCCATGCCGGCTCCAGACGTCGCTATACAGGGTGGGCCATTTATATGGATACACCTTAATAAAATGGGAATGGTTAGTGATATTAACTTCCTGTTTGTGGCACATTAGTATATGTGAGGGGGGAAACTTTTCAAGATGGGTGGTGACCGTGGCGGCCATTTTGAAGTCGGCTATTTTGAATCCAACTTTTGTTTTTTCAATAGGAAGAGGGTCATGTGACACATCAAACTTATTGAGAATTTCACAAGAAAAACAATGACGTGCTTGGTTTTAACGTAACTTTATTCTTTCATGAGTTATTTACAAGTTTCTGACCACTTATAAAATGTGTTCAATGTGCTGCCCATTGTGTTGGATTGTCAATGCAACCCTCTTCTCCCACTCTTCACACACTGATATCAACACCGCAGGAGAAATGCTAGCACAGGCTTCCAGTATCCGTAGTTTCAGGTGCTGCACATCTCGTATCTTCACAGCATAGACAATTGCCTTCAGATGACCCCAAAGATAAAAGTCTAAGGGGGTCAGATCGGGAGAATTTGGGGGCCATTCAACTGGCCCACGACGTCCAATCCACTTTCCAGGAAACTGTTCACTAATGTGCCACAAACAGGAAGTTAATATCACCAACCATTCCCATTTTATTAAGGTGTATCCATGTAAATGGTCCACCCTGTACATCTCCACCGGACTTGTTCATCAGCATATCATCGGATGGCGAGCTGCTGACGTCCCCCACCATGGGATACACTTTTTCACATGTGCCAAACGATGCTTGTCTTGTGAGTTGCTACATCACCATTTTATACCTTTATTAAACTGCTATACAGTCTACCCTTAGAAGCGCCTCTCTCCTTGTTTTGCGATAATAAACCTAGCAAGCTGCCAGATTTTGAAGAAACTGACCTCCATGCTGAATATTTTCTTCTGAAAAGTGATCCCCATGAGCTAATCTCCCATTATATATATCTTTATATTGATATCGATATAAATATACACTATACATATACTGTACACACACATACTGGGAGAGGGGGTTACACAACAGCTTTAAGTTCTACTTTAAATAGAAGATTAATCTATACAGAGCTGTCATTATCAGACACTTGTGGAGGAGACAAGGACAGAAGATTTGGAGTCCAGAAAAGCTTTATCCTTGAATTTACAATATAGTTTGCCAAAAAAAGAAATATGTTTGGTAATTTGCGTCATTGCGACGGTGAGGAGGTCCTCCATAACTATGAATTTAATATATTCACTGTCTAAATATCCTACATCATCTTCCACTGTACGTTTCCGCTCAACATTTCCTTGTCTCGACCTTCGGTAATCATCGTGGTCCCCGGATAAGATTTTGGAGCCGGCAGGAAAGAAATGATCCAAGATTTCCTACATGTTCCATTCTGTTAGAAGTTAGAAGACTTCATCATGACTCATGTCATTATTTCACCTCTGGGTTAGTTTGGAAACAGTTTTACCTCCTTTATCTCAGAATATGTCCTCAGTAATGTGCAGTAAGCACACAGAATTCAACAGAGGTTTTGCACAAGAGTTTATATGGGAAAGTTGACCCAACATTGTAAAGAATGGAAAGGCAACTTATTGAGTTGAGTAAGCAAAGCTTGGTTTTGCTGGGTGTGTTATGTGTAGTGATAACCCTCTATGAGATCGATAGGATATTTGGGCTCGCATAGTCTTATTGCTGGTATACTCGTGGGCAGGTGCAATCTGTATTCTCCACTGCAGGTGGCGCTCGACTGCAGTAGCAATGCAGATGGGGGAGGAAGATAAGATGAACTTGGTTTGTCTAGGATTTCCTAGTCATAGGGAGACAGCTGTCCGATTGGATGCTGATGCCCTATGTGACTTTGGTGGCCATCTTGGGTGAGGGCAGAGCCCATTTAAGGCCCTGCCCCCTTGCTGTGGCGCACATTGTGCGAGTGGTTAGTGTAGGGACAGATTCCCCATCTGTCGGGGGAAAGTGCAGGGACTAAGATATCTCCTCTCAGGAAGCCTCCCACCTAGGTGTGAACCGGCCAGGCCTCATTCTGCTTCTTGTGGCAGACTCTCCCGACACTTTCAAGTCTCCAGACAGCTGTTTTACCGTTGATACAGTTTGTAAAAGCCTCTGGACAGCGTACCTTCCTGCCGGGTCTGTTTGTTCTGTGCTTCTCTTCTATAATATATTGCTTCAGCCTAACTTGGACTCTGTGTGTTGCACCTTCCCAACTTTTGATTTACTGCTGTCTCAAACACTCGCTGAATAATTTAACTAAATGACTAACATCAACTCCATCAGTCTTTTTTATGGTGGTTTTAGGGACTTACACAGTACTTATAAAGTATTCCTTTTACTAAGAAGATATGACTGTAAACCCTCTCACAGGCAAATGGTGCACCTTTAAGCTAGGACTGTTAATCTCCATTTCGAAGCTAAGACCGACAATATTTATTTGCATGCCTCTAATATTCAGTTGTGTTTCTTTAAGCCAAGACCAGCAATGGACTGTGCAAAGCTTTCCTGAAGGTGCTCCCCTTTAACAGCCCACCTTCCTGTCTTCTAGGACCTAGCCGAGGTCCATTTCCACTACCGGGGGATTGGCTCTAAAATAGTTTCCTTCCCAGGCAGCAGGTCTAAGAGGTAAAGGCCTCTTCTTCATCTATCACCTGCCCAGGCAGTGAGTCTAGGAGGCAAAGGACCCTCCGCCACTACAGTGTCTTTGGGAAAAGCCTGTGAGGCCAAGTACCCTTTTAGAAGGCCTCCTTCACATATTTATCAACTTTCCCAACCCACATCAGTGACAATACACCTCCTAGTGATTGGCCAGGGTGAAATAAATATTCATAATCCATACCATTGTTTCTTCTTGCTCTGTCTTCTGGAGAGCACTCTCCAACAAAATGCTAAAGCAAACATAATCATAGGTTAAGGGAAAAACTCAATAAACATGGAAAACAGTGCCAATTAGGGCTCAGGCTAACTACAGTGCCTTGAAAAAGTATTCACACCTGGGATTGTATGTGATAGACCAACACAAAGTGGCACATAATTATGAAGTGGAAGAAAAATTATAAATGGGGTTTTCAACTTTTTTCACAAATAAATATATGAAAAGTATGGTGTGCATTTGTATTCAGCCCCCCCCAAGTCAATACTTTGTAGAACCGTCTTTCACTGCAATTACAGCTGCAAGTGTTTTTGGGGATGTCTCTACCAGCTTTGTACATCTTCTTTACAAAATAGCTCAAGCTCTGTCAGATTGGATGGAGAACGTCTTTGAAAAGCAATTTTCAAGTCTTGCCACAGATTCTCAATTGGATTTAGGTCTGGACTGTGATCTAAACCATTCCATTGTAGATTTGGCTGTATGTTTAGGGTCATTGTCCTGCTGACTTTAACAGGTTTTCTTGTAACATTGCTCTGTATTTGGCTCCATCCAACTTCCCATCAACTCTGACCAGCTTCCCTGTCCCTGCTGAAGAAAAGCATCCCCAGAACACAATGCTTCCACCACCATGTTTTACGGTGGGGATGGTGTGTCCAAGGGTGATGTGCAGTGTTAGTTTTCCGCCACACATAGCGTTTTGCTTTTAGGCCAAAAAGTTCAATTTTGGTCTCCTCTAACCAGAGCCCCTTCTTCCACATGTTTGCTGTGTCCCCCACATGGCTTCTCACAAACTGCAAACGGGACTTCTTATGGCTTTCTTTCCACAATGGCTTTCTTCTTGCCACTCTTCCATAAAGGCCAAAGTAAAGGGGGCTGAATAAAAATGCACGCCACACATTTCAGATATTTATTTGTAAAAAAGTTTGAAAACCATTTATCATTTTCCTTCCACTTCACAGTTATTTGTCACTTTGGTGTTGATCTATCACATAAAATCTCAATAAAATACAGTTAAGTTTTTGGTTCTAACATGACAAAATGTGGAAAATTTCAAGGGGGATGAATACTTTTTCAAGGCACTGTACAGTATAGATGGCCACTAAATTTAGACTAGTGATACTCTAACCTTGGCAGGGCAATTACAAGTGATTATTTGGTTTGAAGGATTGGCGCAATAATAATAATAATAAACTTTATTTTATATAGGGCTTTTAAAGGTGGCTTCTCAAAACGCTTTACAAGGAAAACACAATAAATACACAGGATAACAGGAAATACACCAGATAAAACACAAGAAATACACAGGATAACATATGGGATAAAGGGACAATTAAGTGAAAGCTTGTCTAAAGAAAAAGTTTTTAGATTTGATTCGAATGAGTTTAGAGAAGAGAACTCTCTGGAAGTGAATTCCATAGCTTTGGAGCAGGAGAAGGCTCAGTCCCCCATTGGGTGTAGGTGAGTAGGGGGGACACACAGTAGACCAGAATTTGAGGAGCGGAGGTTACGAGGGGGGAAGTAATTTGAAAAAAGTTCAGAGAGATACTGGGGTGCCAAGTCATGAAGAGCCTTGTAGGTGAGTAGGGGACCTTAAAGTCTATGCGAAACCTGACGGGTAGCCAATGCAAGGACTCCAGGATAGGGGTAATATGATCACTTGTACCAGACCTAGTCAGGATTCTGGCTGCAGAATTTTGAACATATTGGATCCGATTTATGATGGATTTAGGTATAGCCGCAAGTAGAGCATTGCATTTGTAAAGTTGGGAGAACACAAATGTATGGATCAGCTTTTCAGCTAGTGTATGATAACATGGGATGCAGCTGAGCAATGTTTCTCAAGTGGAAAAAAGATGTTCTGGCAACATTTTGTACATGTGGCTCAAAGGTTAGACTAGCATCAAATATCACCCATAGATTTTTCAATTTGGACTGAAGCTCAAATACAGTGCCATTTATAGATAAGCTATTTGGACTGGCCTTACATAAATTGATGGGGGGTGCCAATAAGCATGACTTCATTCTTGTCAGAGTTTAATTGAAGGAAATTATGGGCCATCCAAGTTTTTATATCACAAATACAGTTAGATAGGAGAGAAGCAGCCAAAGTAGAAACTGGTTTAGTGTGGATATATATCTGAGTTTCATCAGCATAGAAGTGATTCTTGAACCCATGTGATCTAAGCAGTTGGCCAAGTGGAAACATGTATATGCTAAAAAGTAAGGGACCCAAGATTGAGCCCTGAGGAACACCGTACTTGACTGGGCCAGATTCAGACTTGAATCCACCAAGAGAAACAAAGTGACAGTGATCAGTGAGATATGACTTAATCCATTTCAGAGCTAATTCTAAGACTCCAAATATGGTTTCAAGGCGAGAGAGTAATAGATTATGGTCTACAAGCAGGGGTGTCAAACTGGTGGCCCTCCAGCTGTTGCGGAACTACAAGTCCCATCATGCCTCTGCCTGTGGGAGTCATGCTTGTAACTGTCAGCCTTGCAATGCCTCATGGGAATTGTAGGTCCGCAACAGCTGGAGGGCCACCAGTTTGACACCTGTGGTCTACAGTATCAGGGCAGAACTAAGATCTAGTAGAATAAGAATAGTTAGTAACCTGGAATCAGAGGCTAACAGAAAGTCATTAGTGACTTTGAGCAAGGCGGTTTCTGTGCTGTGCAGCTGCCGAAAACCAAACTGGAGGGGTTCAAATAGATTATTTAAAGTCGGGTGATTATGTAACTGAGATGTCACAGCCCGCTTGAGGATCTCGGCAAGGAAGGGTAAGTTAGATATTGGGCGAAAATTGTTTAAATTGTCCAGGGCCATGTTGTTGTTTTTTGGTACCGGGGTGATGGCGGCAGTTTTGAGGATTGTTGATACAAAACCAGTGCTAGGGGAGCAATTTATGATAATGAGGATAATGGGGCATAGAGAGCTAAAACAAGATTTAAATAAGTGTGTGGGGGGGGGGGGGGTAGGTTCAAGTATGCAGGTGGAGGTTTTCATATCTGAGACCAATTTAGTCAGAGATGAAAAGTCAAGTACAGAGACGTGGGAGAGAGAGGAGCCAGTGAAGCTAGGTGGGTCAGGGAGTGATGTAAATAACACACAAATAGTCTTTCCATGCATGATAATGGACAGCCAAGCCGGATCTGCGCCAATTTCTCTCCAGTCTCCATGAGACTGCTTTCATAGAGGGAAGGTGAGAATCATACCATGGAGCCGGATGGGAGAATGAGGCGGTTCGAGTTTTTAATGGGGCATGGTTACCAAGGGAAGATGAAAGAGCTTGATTAAGGGCATTTATTTCGTCAACAAGGGTGTCAAAAAGGGAGATGCAGGATAGGGAGGAAATAACAGAATTAGAAAATTTGGGCTGGTCAATAAAAGTTCAGTTGCGATAATTTACAGATCAAGACATGGAGGTGTCAAACAAACCATGCCCCGAAGCGGTGATTTGGTTGAAAAGGATGCCATCATTTTGTTTGTCAAAGAAGGAAAAGAGTATTGCGCTAAAGTGTCTAAGTACAGCAGCAACAAAACCGTTTGATAATAGCACGGAACAAATGTAAATCAGGAAAAAAAGTTGCGCTAAATATTGCAATGACGTATATAACTCTCACAGGTGATAAACAATGTAATAAAAAATGTAATAAGTGTCATATATAAAGTGCAAATGTGCTAAATGAAGTCCACAAATCTGAAGAAAAATCCAAATAAAGTGAATAGAAACAATTAGTGCTCCTGTGTAAAATCCAAAGGTTAGATGGAAAAAGTTCCCAGAATGAAGGGGCTTAAACAGTATCTGTCATTGAAGTCCAGCTGGAATAGACAAGCCACCAACCGAGACATGCACACCTCGTGATATTTGAAGGGGGGGTACCCTTACCAAATATGGTGGACTCACTATCACTAGTGGGTCAAACGAACTGGGAGATATGACCCTCTGCAGGGTATTATAACCGGGCTCTCCCCCTCTCCAGACTTCCGATGGATGGACAAATCAATGGCTCGCTACCGCAACATTCCATCTCCAAAGCGTACACCAATAAAGAAAGGAAGGAATCCATAGTGTAAATCCGAAAAATTGAATTTATTAAAAGCAAAAATGGGAACTCACATTAAAATACAAGGACAAACGCAGATCATAAAAGCAGGCATACACACACAGTCATCCCCGTACTTCCCGGAGCGTGTAGGTGTGCTCAGTTAAGCACAGAAAGTCGAACTTATTACTTACAATAAAGTCCGAAATAAGAAGAAATGCCTTGTTGTTAGCAGAACGTGTGTTCAGGAGCACTGATCTGGCCTTCCTTGGAGGGTCAAAGGGAGTCAAAGTGGGGTCAGGGCATGATAGTGAAAGTAGGCTTTTGAGGTCTGCACCACTGCGGGGTGGGCTTGCAGCCAGGGCTGGTGCAAGGATTTTTGACACCCTAGGCGAAACCTTATTTTGCAGCCCCATTGGCTCCACCCCTGACTCCACCCCCTTTGCCCTGCCCATGTGACAGGAGGCGGCTCTATACAGGAATAAAAAAATGTAAAAATCCGCGCAATCTGAGTATAGTAAAAAAACAAGCTAGTAATGGACATAAATATTCAGCAGCTGTGCACAAGGTCATACATCAGAGAAAACCCCAAAAACATAATAGAAAAAAGGTGCAGCGCTAGTTCATTCAATAAATCAACAGTCTATTAGACAGTACATCCAGGGAATGATAGGGGTTCAAGGATGAAATCACACAGGAAGAAAGTCCCAATCCGTGTCAGAGAGGAAATGGAAACACTCAGGTGCCACTCAACACCCCTGCTGATATACTCTTACCAGAGAGCATGCGACCCCCTGATAAGAGTGGTCTAACACGCTTTGTTTACAAGTAAGATGGTCTCCCCTCCTGCTGCTGCAATCAGGTAGTCTCCCCTCCTGCTGCTGCTCTATACAGGAAGCATTGGCTCTGCTCTCTCTAGTGCTGGCTCCAGTGCTGCACCTCTAATTACACTACTGGTACAAATTAGTTACATGCTGCAGAGCATGCAGCCACGGAGGGAAACCAGCAGCCTGGCGCCCCTAGGCAGCAGTGCGCCCTAGGCGGCAACCTAGTTGTAGCACCGGCCCTGCTTGCAGCCTTATGCTGATAAGAAGGGATTGAGACAGCACTGTTATTTGAAGGAAGGAGAAGACGCCCAGTACCACAATGCATATATCTCTTTGGTCATAAAATTCCAATATTCCGACAGAGATCATATGCACTTTTGGACAAGAAATTATTTTGTTTTAGTTGCTGGAGTTGCAGTGCAGTGTACCAGAGCAGCATGACTGAGAGATCTGGGTAAAGTGGTGGATAAAATGTCCAGTTGTTTACAGTGCAGCGCAAGGAAATAGGTCCAGTGATCCAAGGAAGGTTCAGAGGTGGGTCAGCAACAAGAGGTCCAGTGCAGGGCAGTGAAAGAGGTCCAGTGATCCAGGAAGATTTGGAGGTGAGTCGGTGGCAAGAGGCAGGTTTTTAAGCAGCGGTCCAGTGCAGGGCAATCAAAGAGATCAAGCTGGGGCAGGTTGTGAATCAGTGGTCCAGTGCAGGGTGATGAAAAAGATCAGGGAGAATTCAGAGGTCCGTCAGCAGCAAGCTGGGGCAGGATGTGAGACAGGAGGCAGTCACTTATAGACTAATAATCCCAGAGAACCTATAGATCAGAGAAATCAATCCAGGGAATCTATAAACCTGATAAATCACTCCTATAGTCAGAAAAAGGAGGAAGTTGAGAAAAAGAAAAAAATAAATCAAATTAAAAAAAATTGAAAAAAAATAGTAAATGGTGGTGTGAGGAGTGGCAGCCAAAATGTGCCAGCGTTCCCTCTACAGCCAGGAGAAGAGCAAGGATAGCTCCTTCCACCTCGGTAGCTGGAACTGTTTTTTTCTGTAGGTTTGATCAGTTCACAATTACTGGACAAATGGAGTACAATCTAAATTCATAAAATTACTGAAATATACAAATCATGATCCAGCCACTGAACAATATTTGTGGCTGTTTTCTCTTACAGTCTAATTTTTATTGAAAAATAAAACTTGCCTTGCCTCTTTCTATTTTTTTCCTATTCACATGCTTGTGTACTGTCTTGTCAATAGCCACCTGCTACCACGCACATATCTAAAGCCTATATTTTGAATATTTTGGGAATAACTGGGGATATGGGGATGGGAAGGGTTCAGGGAACTTGGGGTTTCTAAATATTTTTGTGCACTCTGTTTTGACATATTATTAAAAAGCTCACAAGCAATTGAACGATTTTGCTACCAGGCAATGTTTACAGTATGAAGTAGAGGGCTTTGGCTTTATTTTTTTTAAGAGTACACTTTCCTATAGCTGTGCTGTGGCTGCTACTTCTACCAGTCATTTCAGGCTTATTATCGCTTGTTGGAGCCACAGCTTTTTAAACAAATCCTTTTCTTTTTTAAGTTGAAATGAGTCGGTTTGGGGTGCTGCCGCTGTATTTAAGCCAAGGTAAATGTAAAAATAAATAATTAAACATCCAAAATATGTGATGCCAGAATACAGCAGACGCTGTCAGTGAAAATCGTATTGTTTCATAACACCACATACAGACTAAAGGTATCTCCCAAGCTTGTAATCTAAAGCAGTGGTCTCCAAACTGTGGGCTGAGGGTCAGATGTGGCCTTTTACTTGGCTTTAGCTAGCCCTTGGGGCACTACTCCTCCAACTGGCACCAATGGTGGTATGCCAGTCCTTCCACTGACACCAATGATGGGGCACTAGTCCCCCCACTGACACCAACGATGGGGCATTATTCCCTCTATTAAAACCAACTATGGGGCATTGTGTAGTCTCACGGGGTCCCAGTTAAATGACAGGAAGTCCGAAATCCCCCGGTATGACACCACTTACCCTGATGTGTTACGGGGTATCAACCAAAATTATCTCCCTTATTACGGGGTAGCAACCACAGTCACCCCCCTGATCACGGGGTAGTAACCACAGTCACCTTCCTGACCGTAT
>BLSH010384004.1:1238956-1266726 GCA_018402905.1 Glandirana rugosa | reverse complement strand
CATCCCTTCCTAATCAATGACACCACAAAGCTCTTAATTCACAGGGAGGGGTCATCTTTCACCTCGACTACTGCAACTTTAGTCCATCATGGATGCTGCTGCCAGACTCATCCACCTTACCAACCGCACTGTGTCTGCCACCCCTCTCCGGCAATCCCCCCCATTGGCTGCCGCTCACCCAACAAATTAAGTTGAAAATATATTTTAGATAAATAGCGGGCCCTAGTCACCGGCAAAAAATGTGACGCGTGCAGAATTCAGTAATGTTAAATAGGGAATGTACAGTGCAGAGTGTATGGTGGTAGGTAGTATGTGCAGGAGAGGAGTGCGGAGTGTATGGAGGTGAGTAGTATGTGCAGGGAGAGGGGTATGGAGTGTATGGAGGTGGGTAGTATGTGCAGGGAGAGGGGTATAGAGTGTATGGAGGTGGGTAGTATGTGCAGAAGAGGAGTGCGGAGTGTATAGAGGTGGGTAGTATGTGCAGGAGAGGAGTGTGGAGTGTATGGAGGTGGGTAGTATGTGCAGGAGAGGAGTGTGGAGTGTATGGAGGTGGGTAGTATATGCAGGAGAGGAGTGTGGAGTGTATGGTGGTGGGTATTATGTGCAGGAGAGGAGTGGGGTGTGTTTGGTGGTGGGTAGCATGTGCAGGAGAGGAGTGTGGAGTGTATGGAGGTGGGTAGTATGTGCAGGGGGAGGGGGTACAGAGTTTATGGAGGTAGGTAGTATGTGCAGATGAGGAGTGTGGAGTGTACAGTGGTGGGTATTATGTTCAGGATTGTGTTAGTAAGGTAGTGGGCATTGTCAGTAGTTCTTTATTTTTATTTTTTAAAAGGTTTTCACAATTTAATTTTTTAGTATATTTTTTATTCATTTTTTCCAAAACATTTTGGCCCTCAGTGGTTGGTGTCAGTAGAGCAATGGACAGTGTCAGAAATTTTTTATTTTTATTATTTTTTTCACAATCTTATTTTTTTAAAACTCATTTTTGTATATATATTTTTTTTACAATGATTTGGGGGGGTTGGACAGTGTCAGTAGGGAGGTGAACGGTGTCGATAGTTTATATGTTTTATTATCTTATCTATAATTTTTTGGATTTTTTTTTTTAGATATTTCTTTTAATATTCTTTTTTTACAGTTCTTCTGCGGAAGGGGGTGGGGGGGGGGGGTATGAGGCAGAGGGCGGTGTCAGTAGGGCAGTGGATGGTGTCAGTTTTTTATTTTAATTTTTTTTTCACAGTGTAATATTTTTATTTATTTTTTTGTTGGTGGGGGAGGGGGGGGTTGGGGCAGTGGACAGTGTCAGCAGGGCAGGGCGGGGCGGTGGTGTCAGTATTTTATTTTATTTCTTTGCATTAATATGTTTATAATTTTTTTTACTTTTTTTTTTTCAGCACTGAAAATCCATTCATAAACTGAAGCAGAGTGACACGCAGGTTATATTCTTTATCAATTTTCCTATCGCACTCCTTCCTGGCAAAAAAGGCTCTTATGTAGATGGGTGCTGCAACGAAATCCAGCTGGGTCCTTGAGGTGTCATGCAAGTGTACATATTCATCAGCACACCGTGGATCCTCGTCCAAAATGTTCTTTATTGAAAAGATCACATCACAGAAAAGTGCAACGTTTCGGAGCCACGCAGGGCCCCTTCGTCAGGCATGTGACATGACATCACATGCCTGACAAAGGGGCCCAGCGCGGCTCTGAAACGTTGCACTTTTCTGTGATGTGATATTTTCAATAAAGAGAATTTTGGACGAGGATCCACGTGTGCCGATGAATATGTACACTTGTATGACACGCAGGTTACTCTGCTCAGTTACAGGACAGGAGAGCGATCGGTAATGAACGCTCTCAATGTCCAATTCAGTCAAGGTACGGCCGGTAAATGACCGGCCACTTCCATCCTGACGGATCCCCCCCAACAGCCATCGGGAGAGGGGAGGAGGGAGCCGGCTGCGGGGGACAGGGGGGGCGGAGGACACAGTGGCCATGAAGAACGGGGGAGCGGAGAATGAGAACGGGGGAGCGGAGAATGAGAACGGGGAAATGGAGGAGGTGAGCAGGGGAAAACAGGACACAGTGGCCGGGGAAAAACGGGGGAGCGGAGAAGGAGGTGAACGGGGAGCGGGGGAAAGGAGAACACAGTGGATAGGGAGAGAACACAGGGAGCGGAGGAGGAGGACGACACGACAGTCTGGGAGGATCGTGGGGGGTGGGGGGGGTGGGTACAGCTGTAAACACCGATAGCCACGGGAGGGAGAAGAGACGCGGCTGCCATGCAGGGAGATCGGTGCTTACAGCTGTCCCTCGTCACATCGATCATCCCCGGCTATCAAGGGACAATCATCCATGTGTGCAGGGTGAGTTACAGTGCCCCCCCCCTCGGGGCCCGTGCGCAGTGCACACCCTGCACCCATGGATGAAACGCCACTGGTTGAAACTACTAACAATAACTTACAAAGCCATCTACAACTCAGCACCCAACTACATCACTAACCTAGTCTCTAAATCAGAGGCGTAACTAGAGCCTTCAGAGCCTCGGCGCAAGAAATTATAAAGGGCCCCCTGGCCAGGGCCCTCTCTCTTCCCACTGAGGGCCCTTTACTCCTATCGTGGGTCCCTTCATTATAGTCCTGCAGTGGGGCCCTTTCTGCCATCTCCGGGCCTCCCCATGGTGGTGAAATGCCAGGGCCCGGTCACAATTGCAACCTTTGCAATCCTGATAGTTCCCTCACTAGTGTCAGTAGTTTTTCATTTTTATTTTAAATTTATTTTATTTTTTTACCATTTCATTTTATTTTGTTTATACTTTTGTTTTTACAATTTTTTTAGGAGCTCTGTTGGGGGGCTTTGATGAGATATCAGGGGTCTAAACAAACCTCAGCTCTCAATGTCCATCTGTGTAGCCTCAGCTGCACAGAATGAATGGACAGGAAGAGCTGTGCACTGAGCCTTCCATTCATTCAGAAACAGAAGTATAGTAAAAACAGTTTACTATGCTTCAGTTATGAATGAACCAATTGGTACCAATCACTGGCTCTGTTCATTCAGAAAAGGATGGAGCCTGTAAATGACAAATTTACCGACCCGTTCCCATCTCTCCATCATGACACATCTTCTACAGCAGCTGGCAGAAGAGAGCAGGGGGGAAGACAGCAGCTCTGTGTGTGTGTGGGGGAGGGGGGGCAGGGAAGCAGACAGGGACCCTGGGAACAGCAGAAGACAAGTAAACTGGACAGAGGAAAATGGTGGAGATTGGGTCCTCTAAATGCCACCCCGCCATCCCTCCTATCCAGGTGTACATGGGAGGCACACGGGCCCCCTGGACCACGGGGCCCGGTTGCAATTGCAACCCCTATCGTTATGCCCCTGCTGTAAATACCAACCAAATTGTTCTCTTTGTTCCTCCCAAGACCTCCTGCTCTCTAGCTCCCATGTCACCTCCTCCCATGCTCGCCTCCAGGACTTCTCCCAAGCCTCTTCCATCCTTTGGAACTCCTTACCCCAATTTGTCCGATTATCTCCTACTCTGTTTGCTTTTAGACAATCCCTGAAAACCCTTCTCTTCAGAGAAGCCTATTCTGCCCTGCCTAACAACTGGACTTCTCCATCAGCCCATCCCCCACGGCTATTACCTTTTGTGTCACTTGACCCTCCTAGATTGTAAGCTCTAATGAGCAGGGCCCTCTGATTCCTCCTGTTTTGAATTATATTGTAATTGTACTCTCTGCCCTAATGTTGTAAAGCTCAGCACAAACTGCCGGCGCTATATAAATCCTGTATAATAATAATAAATAATCTCTACTCAGTCTCTCTCCTCCTGGGGTCATCAGTACTCACTCATAGGGTCCTGGATTGCCTTAGGCTGTGTGTTTCCAGCTCACTGCTCCTTGCAGGTAGCCTTCCTGGGACAGAATCACTGCAGTCACCTCTACTTTGGGTTTACTTCTCCCAGATCTTCCAGGGGGATAGCCTCACTACAGGGAACACTTGGTCTGGCCCCCCACTGGCAACACGCTCTAGCTTCCTCCGCCATAATTGTCAGAATGACTACAGCCAGCATTTCTGGGTGCAGGTCTACCTCTTCCTGTCCTCCAGCCTTATCCATGCCTTGACTTGCTGACGACTACATCTCCCTTTTATGGTGGGATCTCTGGCTCCCATCCCATGCCCTAACTGCACTAGGGCTCCTCCCAACCTAGCATATATATGGGCCCTGCCATGACATCAATACAGGAGGGCTCTTACTATAAGGCACCCAGCACCTGATTACACTATTTTCTGTTACCAGCACTATTCTGGGACAGAGCCACCTAGTGGCAGACTACCTAACTGCACCTGCTTACAGCAAGAACCACAATGCTGTTTGTTCTAGAGCAGTACAAGAGCTGATTTTTGACATTTGCTCTTGGACCCTTATTCTGTTAAGACACAATAATGAATTTTAGCACCCCACTTTATTTTTTGCTCAGGACCCCATTTTGTTTAGAAGTGGGCATTACAAAGGCAGTCTACCCTTGTTGCACCACTGAAGCTGGCCAAACACTCAAAGGGCTGTTTACACTTGCAGTTAGGAAGAAGTTAGAATATGTGGTTGAGCTACCTTTTAAGCCCCCCCCATCCGCTCAACCTTAAGGTGCAAAGGCAGAGGATAGGGGTGCACATTAGCTGCCAGTACTGAGACAGGTGTATTCAGCGCCCAGGGCAAGGTTGAATAATTGTGCCCCCTCCTCCCCCACTGCTAATGCATGTCCCCTTGTTCCCATGGTTGGCATGGAGTGTGCACTGAGCATACATGGCCAATCGCCTACTTTCTAGCAGCTAGAAGGTAGTTGTGCATGTATGGTGTGTTTTTCATGTGGGATGTGGGTGGATGGGGTGGAGTGTTGGAGCACAGTGTGACTGCACTAGCTGGCAAAACAGACTGACAGACAGACTGACTCTGAGGGAGGGGCTGGCCTGGGAGAGGAGACGTCACTGTGTGGAGGAGTGTGCACTGCCAGGCAGCGTGCAGAACGCGGGACTGAGTCAGGAGAGAGACTGATTCACGGTGGCGGGACGAAGAACAGGAGAGAACCGGAAGGGACGCGGTGGTGAGGTGACTGGTGATGGATGGAGACACTGCCTGGTGGTGTGACTGTGTGTCTCTGTGGTCCAGTGACCACCAGTTAGTGGATGTACTGTGAAAAAGTTCTCTACCACCTCAGCGCCAGGCCAGCTCAGTCCCAGGCAGGCCACAGCCAGCCCAACAGTCACTCTAGGCAGGCCAGCCCAGTCACTCCTAGGCAGGCCCCAGCCAGCCAAGTCACTCCCAGGCAGGCCATAGCCAGCCAGCCCAGCAGTCACTCCCAGGCAGCCCAGCAGCCACTCCCAGGCAGGCCAGCCCAGTCAATCCTTGGCAGGCCCCAGCCAGCCCAGTCACTCCCAGACAGGCCCCAGCCAAGTCCCAGGCAGGCCATAGCCAGCCCCAGCCAGCCCAGCATTCACTCCCAGGCAGGCCCCAGCCAGCCTAGCAGTCACTCCCAGGCAGGCCCCAGCCAGCCCAACAATCACTCCCAGGCAGGCCCAAGCCAGCCCAGTCACTCCCAGGGGGGCCCCAGCCCAGTCCCAGGCAGGCCCCAGCCAGCCCAGCAGTCACGTCCAGGCAGGCCCCAGCCAGCCCAGTCCCTGACAAGCCCCAGCCAGCCCAGTCACTCCCAGGCAGGCCCCAGCCAGCCCAGTTACTCCCAGGCAGCCCCCAGTCAGCCCAGTCCCAACAGGCAGGCTCCAGCCCAGTCCCAGCAGACAGGCCCCATTCCCAGCAGGCAGGCCCCAGCCCAGTCCCAGCAGGCAGGCCCCAGCCCAGTCCCAGGCAGGCCACAGCCAGCCCCAGCCCCGTCCCAGCAGGCAGGCCCCAGTCCAGTCCCAGCAGGCAGGCCCCAGTCCAGTCCCAGCAGGCAGGCCCCAGCCTAGTCCCAGTAGACAGGCCCCAGCCCAGTCCCAGCAGGCAGGCCCCAGCCCAGTCCCAGGCAGGCCACAGCCAGCCCCTGCATTTTATATAAAACTATACAGATCAGACCAAATTGAGGGACAATTGAGGAGGAATGAGGGACAGAGGGACATTGCTTCAAATCAGGGACAGTCCTTCGATATCAGGGACAGTTGGGGGCTATGGTGTAGTACTGAAATAGGCCCTCGCAGTCAGTGTCAGTTCTCATTTGTACTCTTGTTAGCAGTGATCCCCAATTTTTCCATCAATGCTGTTTGTTGCTTTACCGTATATAGTATGTCTGCATTCACCAAACAAGGAAAATTCACAGAAGATGAAATATCTCATCTTGGATCCCTCTTGTCTTCGCTGCGGTGACCTGAATGGTACTGTGATGTTGGAGTTTCAGATGTTTCCTCTTTAGCGGTAAACATTCGCGCGCCAGGAGAGCGCTATTTGTACACAAGCTCGCTAATGCAATACAGAGAGCCGTCTTCGCACACACAAAAGGTCAGAGAGTTGTTTTGCTGAGGAAATCAAACACGGAGCCTCCAGTGCAAAGGAAGAAAGCGAGAGCCGCAAACAAATCCTTCTCATTCCTTTTTTTAATTCAAAGGTTGTGTGAAAAGTCCGCTGTATGGAGCGCTGTGAACGCACGCTATAATTTACATGTTTCCTAGAACTAGTAGAAGATCCTGTGGTGGGAGTTGAAAGACACTTTCTAGCAGCTAGAGTTGAAATTGGTATTTTTTTCATGGGAAAAAGCTGTTTTAAGCTATTTCCTCGCCTCATTATCTACTGAGATGAAACTAACGCAGCCATGTATGTTTTGCTGCTAGACGCCGCCGATCTGGGAGGATTTTTCAATCTTCTTGTTGAAATGGTTCTAATAAAAGGGGCTATGTGGGCATCATTCTAGCCTTGCAGCACTGAGGTTTAATTCCCAACAATGACGGAGCATGCACATGTTTTTCCTACATTCCCATGTGAGAAACATGCAACAAAAATGTTCCTTGATCCTTGCGCCTCACTGAACTTTATGGCAGTTCTGCATTTGCATCATAAAAAAAAAGCGTTTTAGCAGACGCATGGGGGTTCCATTAAGGATTTAGTCCCCATTGACACCCGAGCATTTTGTGAATATGCACAAGATTGCGTTTGAGCGTGTTTTAGCACCGCACGAATAGGGCATCCCATTAAGCACTTAGGACATTTACCCTCTTCCTGCCCAGGTCAATTTTCAGCTTTCAGCGCTTTCGCATTTTGAATGACAATTGCGCGGTTATGCAGCACTGTACCTAAACAACAATTTTATCCCTTTTTTTCACACAAAAGGAGCTTTCTTTTGGTCGTTTTTGTTCACCACTGGATTTTTTATTTTTTGCTAAACAAATGAAAAAAGACAGAACGTTTTGAAAAAAAAAAAACAAAAATGTATCATAGTTTGTTATAAATTCTGCAAACAGGTAGTTTTTCTCCTTCACTGATGTGCGCTGAGGAGGCTGCACTGATGGGCGCTGATAGGTGGCACTGATCAGGCGGCACTGATGGGCACCGATAGGTGGCACTGATAGGATTTAGTGAGGCATCACTGGTGGACACTGATGTGGAGGTACTGATGAGGCTGCACTGATAGGCGGCACTGATAGGCGACACTGGTGGGCACTGAGAGGTGGCACTGATAGGCAGCACTGATAGGTGGCACTGATGGGGATGCGCTAATTGGCAGCACTGATGAGCACTGATAGGTGGCACTGATGAGCACTAATTGGCAGCACTGGTGGGCACTGATTGGCAGCACTGGTGGGCCCTGGTGGGAGTGCACTGATAATCAGGTAATTTTTCTCCTTCACTGATGTGCACTGATGAGGCTGCACTGATATGCGTTGATGAGGCTGCCCTGATGGGCGCTGATAGGTGTCACTGATGAGGCGGCACTGATGAGGCAGCACTGATGGGCACTGATAGGAACTGATGAGGCGTCACTGGTAGACACTGATGTGGAGGTACTGATGAGGTTGCACTGATAGGCAGCACTGTTGGGCACTGATAGGCAGCACCGATGGGCACTGATAGGCGACACTGGTGGGCACTGAGAGGTGGCATTGATAGGCAGCACTGATAGGCACTGGTAGGTGACATTAATGGGGAGGTGCTGATTGGCAGCACTGAGGTGCACTGATAGGTGGCACTGATGAGCACTGATTGGCAGCATCGGTGGGCACTGATCGGCAGCACCGGTGGGCCCTGGTGGGAGTGCACTGATAATCAGGACAGTGATAATCAGTGCCCTGATTATTGGTGCCAATGTCCCTTTAACATAAGCCAGTTACCGACTCTCTTTTTCTCTCCTCATGCTGATAACTGCCTTGTGTTCACATGCTGTGATCAACTGTCATTAGCTGACAGCTGATCACATGGTAAAAGGCTGCTGTGATTGGCCCTTTATCTTGATCTGTGGGGCACGTGGGCAGAGGGACATCCATGGATGCCCACCCCCCCCCCCCCCGGCAAACTAAGCCAGTTCTGTAGCTGTCTTTTGGCTATAGCACGGGCAGGAAGTAGTTCATCTCAGTGGCCTTCCCTACGCATGACAAATGCGCCAAAGTAGCTCATACAGCTCTTTGAGCATCATGTGTTTTTTTAACTGCGCATTTTGACATGTTTGTAGAGTGTTTTACAGCATGGAAAAATGCATGTAGAGTGTTTGGGGAACTATTACTAATGAATGGCACCAGAAGCGCAATACATGTGAAATGCGTGCAGCCATGAAGTGTTCAGGTGTAAATGGGGCCTTAAAGAGCTTGCAAACCTTAAAAAAAAAAAAAAAAAAACCTGCAAGAGAAAATCTTATACTTACCTTAGAACGATGCCCTGAATCGGAGTCGGCATTTCGAGTATAGAGCCGACATCTTTCACTGGAGTTACTTCCGGGTTCGCGGCTCCGGTGCTGTGATTGTCAACATGCGCGCAGGAGCTGCCGGTCAGGGCACGGCCCTGAAGAAATGCCACCAAGCGGGCCACTTCTTCAGTGCCCATGCGCCGATGACATTGGTGCAAGCGTATACAGTGTATATCTCCTAAACTATGCAAATTTAGGAGATATTCACGGTACCTACAGGTAAACTTTATTATAGCCTTACCTGTAGGTAAAAGTGGTTGTAAAGGGTTTACAACCACTTTAAAGGCACTACTGTGCTTATCTTATAGGGCAGCGCGTTTCTGTGTGTAAGGAAAAGGTGCGATTTTACAGGCATTCCCGACTTGCAGAGAATGTGAATGTTGCCTGTGGGGTAGATTCACTAAAACTGGAGCACTCGGAATCTGGTGCAGCTGTGCATGGTAGCCAATCGGCTTATTACTTCAGTTTGTTCAATAAAGCTTTGACAATAAAACCTGAAAGCTGATTTCTATGCAGAGCTGCACCAGATTTTGCACTCTCCAATTGTAGTAACTCAACCCCCTCTGTGTTTCTGGAGGTTAGAATGGTGACCCAAACACTGGCTTACGCTATTGAGCTGGCCATACTCTGGTAGAATTTCATTAGAAACTATCCATTTTGGAAAGTTTGCTCAATTTTCTAATGGTAAATGGAATCAAATAGACAATCATTCTCGACCGCAGTAACGGCAATGAAAAAGGCAAGATCCAAACGGATGAAATTCTAAAAGTGTGTGTGTGATTTTCATTTGGGAAATTAATTTCTTTCTAGAACGTTAAAAACAATTCATAAATGCTCTGGTGGAATGTACCGACAAGAATATTTGCACAAAAGTCTACCAGTGTATGGCCAGCATTAGAAATGTCCTCATGCAATCCACCCTGCTCTATCATCTTTCTTCAGTGTAAGCCTTGATGAAGGTGACTGCTGAGCACCTGAAATGCATTGGAAGCTTTTGTAGCTAATAAATTATTTTTAGACTTGCCTAACATTTATGGCGCACTCAACTATACTGCTGCAGAAATCAGAGGCGGCTGGTGCTCAATTTTCTTGGGGACGGCTCCTCCAGCCTGCCAGCCACCCCCCCCCCCCAGTCAGCCAACCAACCAAAAGCCCCCCCCGGCTCGCTCGCATTACTCAATCAATTGCCGCTTCCCCCCATCGCTCGATCGGAGCATCACTCGCTCGTTGCCTGCCTGCCAGCCCCGCACTTACCCATCCAGGTCACAGCTTTGGCGGTTTCCCCCCTGCATCTTCTCCTGGGTCCTGGCAGTCGCTTCTTCTCCTGGCCAATCAGGACTTAGGACTCGCGGCCAATCAGGTCTCAGGACTCCTGGCCAATCGGGTCTCAGGACCTGCTTCCTTTTTGGCCGGGAAGAAAAACAGGAAGGAATTAGAGAATATTAATCCGCTAATGCCACACAACTGGGTGGGCTCCGGGTGCAGTGCTCTGCGCCCCGAGCCCACCCTTTTTGAAGCCAATTAGAGCCTCAGGCTCTAATCATGTGCTTCTAAAAAAAAACAAACAAAAAAATAAACCCATTGGAATCCATGCGTCCGGCGCTGTCACAAACCTTGTGGTGGAGTTTGTCTTGTGCAGGGAACAACCGCTCTTGCGCACCCGATTCAAGGACCCCTGGTAGAGTGGACAGAGGTCCAAGAGTGCGGGATGGCACGAGGGCTGGATGGTCACTGATGATGTTGTGATGCTCCAGATGGACGTGCAGATCAGAAGGGTGGTCGTGCAGGCTGGGTCGGCAACAGGCAGGTAGTACGGTACAAAAGGATCAGGCAAATGGATAGTCAAGTTCAAGCAAGGTTCATCAACAGGCGGCCAGCAGAAGTACAAGGGAGCAGACAATCGGATGGTCGTGGATAGCCGGGGTCGGTGCAGGCAGTGGAACAGCAGGTCAGGACAAGCTGGGTCAACAGGAAGCGGAACAAACACAGGAACAGGCAGTTGGAGCTGGGGCCCACAGGTCACAGATGCTGTAGAACAAGCAGCACTTGTTGCTGGGATCACAGGGCTTAAATGGCACCATTTGGCGCAGTTTCCGGCGCGTGCACACGCGAGCGCGCAGAGCGCGCACAGGCGCGTGCACACATGGGAGCACCGCGGAAATAGCCAGAATCCACTGGTCAAAAGCTCTTTCTCTAACAGGCACCCTGCAACCTACATATAGATTAGGGGCCAGGTGCATGGATTAGGGGGGCGGCGCCTCTGCGCCCTGCATGAGCGGCCGCCATTGGTAGGAATCTTACTATTGGCCCTGTTTGAATTTCCTGCATTTAAGGAAGGCCTGGTGCTTTACTTCAATACCTAGACCTTGCCAGGGAAACTCAATGTATGATTCCAGTATGTCAGTATGAGTTTTTTAAGGGGCGTACTGAGCCCCCCAAATGAATTGCAGGCTTCTGTAGCTAATAAAGTCTTATTAGGCTGACCCAACATCTGTGGCGCTCTCGACTATACCATTGTAGGCATCTAACTACTGACCATGTTGGAATTTCCTGCATTGAATGAAGGCGTGGCACTTTGATACCCATATCTTGCCAGGAATGCCCAATGTTTTGTCCTAGTGTGTCAACTATCCAAAAAGTTCCCTGGTAACACGTTGGAAGCTTTTGTAGCTAATAAAGGCTTGCTAGACAAACCCAGTATTTGTGTCGCTCTCAATGATACCGATGTAGTAATCTGACTATTGGTCCTGTTTGAATTTCCTGCATTGGAAGAAGGCCTTGCGCTTTACTTTAAATCCATATCTTACCAGGAAAACTCAATGTAAGGTGTGGTACCAGTAGGTCAACTATCCAGAGTGTTGGAAGGTGGGGTGCTGAAACTTTGAAATGCGTTGGAAGCTTTTGTTGCTAATAAAGTTTTACTAGGCTTACCCAACATTTTTGGCACTCTCAACTATACCACTGTATGCATCTGACTGTTGACTATGTTTGACCTTTCTGCATTAAAGGAAGGTCTGGGGCTTCAATACTTCAATACTCAGATCTTGCCAGGAACACCTAATACAGTGGTTCTCAACTCCTGTCCTCGGGACCCCCTAACAGGCCAGGTTTGCAGGATAACTGAAATACATCACAGGTGATATCATTTGCTGCTCAGTGATTGCAGTATTCTAGTCTGCATCTCCCCAAGATAATACTTAAAATCTGGCCTGTTGGTGGGTCCTGAGGACCGGAGTTGAGAACCACTGACCTAATATATGGTTCCAATAACTAAACTATTCAAAGAGTTTGATGGTGTCAATATGGATTAATCGTGATACATTGAGAAAAGCGGCACTAAATTCTAATATAGATCATTCTTACAGTCAAAATATAAACCGTACTGATGGGTACGTAGGGCTCTTGTTGACAGCTCATGGACACACAGAGTCCTTTAGGTTAAGGGTTCAGATAAAAGAGGAACAGGAAAAAAATGGAGCTTCAGATCAAGAGCTGAGAAAGCATAAAAACTTTTTTTTAATGATAAATTATCAAAAGGACAATCCAACATGCTTGAATTTGGGGGGGGGGGGGGCCCTAGTGGCCCCTTCATCTGTGTCTAAAATTGATGGTAGACATCCCTATAGTCTCTGGTCTGAATAGGTTAAACTCAGAGACATTAAATCTCAGTAGAGCAGTCTCCAGCATCTACTTGCTGAAGTGTTTGAAAAATGTAATAGACTCATAGACAGCACAGTAGAATGTTTATTGAATGAGTTACATGAAAAATAAAACACATTTAGCTATGGTAGAATGGTGCCCCATTATTGGTATCAGTGGGAGAAATAATGCCCCATCGTTGGTATCAGTGGGAGGAATAGGGCCCCATAATTGGTGTCAGTGGGAGGAATGGTACCCCATCATTGGTGTCAGTGGGAGGAATGGTGCCCCATTACTGGTGTCAGTGGGAGGAATGGTGCCCCATTACTGGTGTCAGTGGGAGAAATAGTGCCCCATCATTGGTGTCAGTGGGAGAAATAGTGCCCCATCATTGGTGTCAGTGGGAGAAATAGTGCCCCATCAATGGTGTCTCAGGAATAGTGCCCCATTATTGGAATCAGCTGGAGGAATAGTGCCCTGTCATTGGTATCAGCGGGAGGAAGAGTGCTACATCATTTGAATTATTTAGAGGAAAAGTGCCCCGTCGTTGGTGTCAATGAGAGGACCAGTGCCCCATTGTCGATGTCAGCGGCAGGAACTATGCCCCACTGTTGCTGACAGTAGGGGGGAAATAATGCCCCAAGGGCCAGATAAAATCAAGCATCCGGCCCCCGGACCACAATTTGGAGACGGCTGCGCTAGATCAAAAAAACAGGCCCCAAACCTGGTGGTAAAGGCAAACTTAAAGTGGATTTCCCCCCCGCTACCATATTTGGCACCTTTTGGGGGGGGGGGGGCACTCAGAAAGCGCAGCATGCTTCGCACATACACAGTAGGTAACCGCAAGGTTTCCCTTACAAGGAATGGCAGCACCTGAGAGGCGATTGAAAAATCGTCTGAAGTGCCAACATTGCAGGATCCCTGAACAGGTAAGTATTAGTGGCTGCTGACTGGAGCTCTGCTTTAATATATTGTCAACTTGGTAACTGGTAACTAAGCAAGCATAAAATGCATTAACAATGATAATAACACAATTTAGCATGCAAAGTGGTTACCAGTAAGGACTAGGCATAAGGTGACATTTGGTGTCCAGATCAGCATAAACAGTAGCAAGGCCACCTCAAGTGCAGCAGTGAGCAGTAGTAAAGTTTAATCTTAAATCTACCGAGTGCTGGAACTTTACTGCCAGAGTGCACTTACAGTGGTGATGCTAGTCTAGACTGACTGGGTATGCACTGTCCAAAAGAAAGGAGGGTGGTAGTGGAGAGGGCAGTACTTTGAGATGATCTTCTGCCAGCTATCATTACGGCCCTTTAAGAGCATCTTTGCAACTAACAACAGTCCCTACTAACCCGCATGCAATATGGGTATAGTATATATAGCCATGGCCCTGACCCCTAGAGGCCCAATGGTGACCTCCAGAGTCAGGGAGAGCTGACATCCATCTTTATAGTGTGGGTTACTAGGCATAGTGGGTGCAGATAGAAGAATTGAGTTTGGCACCACACACTTTGATGATGCAGAACGAAATAGATTTATTTCCTCTTAAAGAACTGGGGAGAGAGTGTTAGGGCCAGGACACCCTTTGGATGGGTACAAAAGCACTTATCAGATTCCATATAGGTATGGTATAGTCCCGACAGAGGGGCAAGGTAGATGTGGTTCAGATGCAGTAAAGGTTTGGTATAATGCGGTATAGGGTTGTTATACTATAGGTGCAGCCTACGTTTGCAATAAGAGCTGTATGGAGTTCAGTATGGGTGCGATATGGATTGGGAACACTTGGTGTCCTGCTCTAAGTAGCTCAGTCCATGCTAGCAATATTAGCAAAGGGTGACTAGCCTTCTCACCAGTCCTTGGGATGCTGCAGTGACCTCTCGATGTAGAAGGAGACCCCCTCGGCTATGTAAATCTGAGGACTGGATGGACAGATATACAAATCATTTGGCATGTAAAACGGAAAATTTCCTATCAAATACTTACCGTAATTTTCCTTTCCTGATGGACACCATGGCAGCATACATATGGGTTAACCCCGCCTCCTCTCCACTCCTATAGGACCCCACTCCCATAAATTTGGGCTCAGAGCCAGAGGCCGTGTTCCGTAACTAGCCTACTCCTGACACTGGGGTGGGAACTCCTGCTGCCATGGAGTCCATCAGGAAAGGAAAATTACGGTAAGTATTTGATAGGAAATTTTCTGTTTTCCTGACAGACTCCATGGCAGCATACGTATGGGATTTAACTAGCCATACACCTCATGGGGGGCAATGCTAAACCAAAGGCTTTAATTCGTACCGTCAACAGACAGGCCCTGCAAGCCACAATAAACAGAGGATAATGAAGCAGGTTCTGCATGATAATGAGCCATAAACGTATTGATTGAGGGCCGCAAGGCCACCCTATGGACTATTGGGAACCACATGCTGCAAAGCTGCCCGAGATGTAGACACACTTCTGGTTGAGCGAGTGGTCACCACCTCCAGAGAGCCAAGCCCTCAGATCTGAGCCTGTTGGATGGCCCGGACAACCCGTGCCACCATCATCCTAGATGAGGCACATTTCCTATGTTCTTTTCAGCAAAGAATTTACAAGCATTCTAAAGCCTGAAGGAAGCTACAGCTTGCAGATATAATAATATCTGAGAGATTCCTAGAACCAAAGAAAAGGCCATCTTATACTTAGCTCACATTTGTTTTACACTTGCCAAGTCACTCATAGTAGCGTAAAAGTCAGATCACTTATTTGTAAAAGAAAGGGTATTGCTGAGAGCCAAACTCAGGATTCCACAGCATGACCTCTCCCATGTCTAAAGGACATATGTTAGTACTCTAAAGGTTAGCAGAACAATTCCTTGGTACCCATGAAATGATGTCATCTTGAGATTCGAGTCAAGCATAGGCAACAGCACCACTCACTCTGGAACAGGGATAGGCAAGGTGTCCGCTCCCGGACACCAGTGTCCTCCAGCACTGTATGTAGTGTCCGTGGCTGGCGCAGACATTTTTTTTAAAACTATCTCTCCTCATAGACTGTTAGACTCAGCCGGGGCACGTGGCACCGCCCACTCGTCCTCCTAGAGTCTCCTGCAGGGCAATGCGCACTGCGGAGTGATCTCAGAATCTGAGGGAGGTGGGGCTGGACGTTTTGAGAGGAGAGGGACCTGTGGAGTGTGGCAAGAAGCGCAGCGCTGAGCATGGGACTCAGGAGAAGAACAGGAGCTGGACAGGAGGAGCGGAGGTGCTGCTGAGCCTCCCTAAGAGACTGTGTGACTGTGGAGCAGTGCAGCTCAGTAAGTAAAAGTTTTCATCACTGGAGTGGACTATCAGTAACAGTAGCACCTGAGTCGGTCCTGACCTCAGCAGTGGGACATTCTTTTCACAGGGAGGGACTAGACTGGGTCTGGGGTGGTCTGGACTGCCTGGGAGGACTGGGCCTAGTATTCTGCAATCATCCATCATCTGCATGGCACAGGCCTGGCCTGGGCTCTGCTAGTAGTTGAAGTTGAAGTGGTGATTATGATGAACTCATTCAGGAAAACATGGGCTGCTGGCCTGCTGCATCACTGGACTAGTGCAGATTTGTATTTTTGCAGGAGTGATGCAGCAGGCCAACAGCCCATGTTTTCCTGAATGAGTTCATCATCACCAGTTCAAGTTCAACTAGCAGGGCCCAGGCCTGTACTGATGAAACCTAAAAACGTTTCAGCAAAGCATTTTCTTTGCTTGCCACTGCATCAAACAGACCTGCAGCTTTTGCACTCGTGATGATTCAGGAGTCCATGTGTTCCTGAATGAGTTCATTACCAGTTCAACAAGCAATGGAATATAATTCTTGTTACTGACATCAAAAACAGGGCACTATTCCTCCCACATGCCAATGATGCCTCACTATTCCTCCCACTGATGCCAATGATGGGCACTATTCCTCCCACTGATACCAATGATGGAACACTATTCCTCCCACTGATACCAATGATGGGACACTATTCCTCCCACTGATACCAATGAAGGGGTACTATTCCTCCCACATGCCAATGATGGGACACTATTCCTCCCACTGATACCAATGATGGGACACTATTCCTCCCACATGCCAATGATGGGGCACTATTCCTCCCACTGACACCAATGATGGGGCACTATTCCTCCAACTGACATAATTTATAACTGTATACCACAAGCAGTATTTATATAAATGTTATTTTAAACATAATTGTACTTGTATAACTAGGCCACAGAGTAGACAGTGTTTTTTGAAAGTTTTAATTTGAAATGTATTTTGGTGTCCTTCACTAAAGTCTGTACTTTGGAAAATGTCCACCACAGCTTTGGTCCGTGCCTATCCCTGCTCTGGAAAGAGTCTTAAGAAAGGTTTTCCATGGCGATGCCTCAGTTTGAGGCTTTATATGCCGACGTGATAGCCACGAGAAAGGTGAATTTGACAGAGGTCTTAATAGGGCCAATCTTAGAATACTGTGCTCCAATTCCCGAGGGGGTCGAGACCAAGAGGGAGGTACCATTTGGGAAGCCTCTGCTTACTCCAAAGTCTGAGCCTAGGTCGTGACAGAAGGTCTGGCCTGAGGGGAATGGGCTCTGGTTTCCGGTAGCTGATCTGTGCTAACACAGGGAGCCATGGCGAATACGGCATCTCTGCCTCTATCTCCACGACTTCTGATTTGAATCTTCACAAAAACCCGAGGTTGACCGGAACAGGAAGAATCGCATAGGTCCCGCTGCATATCCAATAAACCCCTGTCCTGAAGCCTTGGAGATACCAGCCCTGTGTATATGTTAGCAGATATCATGATATCATGCACTGCAAGCTTTTTGAGTGATATACATTACAGAATACTTTACTTTCATGGAAAAATAGCAGAATATGTCTTCTAGCATGGAGATAGGAACAGGAACTATACAAGCGCACACTTAGATACAGAAGGTACATCCTGTGATAATATTATAACACAGAATACACACTAATACTGCAGTGCCACCTACTGGTATAGACAGCTATGTATATACAGTATGCAGTTTACAGTACCATGCAACTTTACTGTTGTACTTCCAACAGTATAAAACTTCTCCAACTTCTTGGTGCACAGGGAGACAAACAGATTGATTTTGGACTGGCCCCCAGGGACCTGCCTGAAAACTACCACATGGAGAGACCATTTGTTGCATTTCAGTTGGACTCTAGAAAGAAAGCCTGTTAGAATCATTCAGGATTCCGGGTACATAAACCGATGAGATGTCGATTAGATTCTTCTGAGTCCAAGGCATAACTGGCTTGTAGGGTGCAGAAGGCTGCCAGTAATTTCAGAATGTTTGCACACTCTGGTGAAACTGACAGCCCCATCTGTCCTGCATTATCCCGTATAGGCAGTAAGTCCCCCCGTTTCGTATCGCTGGTATCAAACGTGACTGTGAAGCAGGAGATGGGGCAATGGAATGGCCAATAAATACCTTTCTCTGTTGCAGCCACCTAGGGCTCTCTCGTGACTGAGGCCTTGTAGATGACCTGCATTCTACTTCCTGGCTCCCACTGCTGGGAAAACCCCTTCTGGAAGGGCCGCATTCTCCAGAGCGTACACTTGACCATTGGCTACATAGACACCATAGTGCCGATAATTTTAGATACTGAAAGGTGCGCAGGTGGGAAGAAGACTGACCCAGATTCAGGTGCAAGTTAACATTTAAGTCTACAAAATGAGCCAGTCACCTGGCTGGATCCCAATCATAAACTTCTCCTTTTAGATGAGAAATGTTTTAGATGTGTGAGGTCTATAGCTGGCCTCTGCAAGCCGTTCTTTATGACCATAAAGAGGGGCAAGTACATGCCCAGAAATCTTCCACCTTTTGGGACTGGCACAGCAGCACTTTGCGACACCAGAGACCTAACATAATACAAAAGTATCTGCCTCTTTACCCCGGAGTAAGGTAAATCTGGGAAAACAAAGCTGAGCTGAGGAGGAAATCTGAAGGCCCATGCATATCCTGAAACAACCGTTTTAAAGTTCCAACAGTTGAGACCCCAACTCGGCTTCTCAGAAACCCGAGGTCAGGTTCACTTAGACATTTGAGGGGACACCTGGCCTCTTCGCCAGCTCCTCCCAAAATCCTGACCTGGTATGTAAAGCATGCGACCCCCGCACACTCTGAACTAACACAAAAGTGTGCCCAGGCAAGCGAGGAAAGAAGAGGGTTAACACCCTCTCAAACTTGCTACACAAGGGCTGGCCGCAAGGGGGAGCAGTAATACATCTGTAGTGTGAACTGCACAGATAGCCAACCTGCACAGGTGATACAATCACACCAAGACAGCACACAAGGTTGTATTGCAAAGCATATATCTGTGATGATTGCACACAGCATTGGAAACTGCTGCAAGCTTTCCACAGAGAAAATCCCAATATCAACAGTACTGACCGTTGATTGACTTTCTCCCTTTGCAATGATGCCACTGCTGCCCACAGCACACATGCTGAGTCCCTGGGCAGGAGTAACCCAGGGACACTAGGCCGGAAGAGAGCAGCGGCTTGGAACGCAGGTGCGCTCAAGCCGCCACAGGCTGGAAGACATTAAAGCCAGGAAAAAAAACTGAAAAACAGATAAACGCACAAACTGCTGCCATGGAGTATGCAATAGAAAGGTATACATTACCGCACGCGGCATCCCCCACGATTACGCTTGGATACAGAAGACGCTGTTGCTGCATGGGCTCAGGGAGTTTATGACCGCCTGCTCTTAGCTAGGCTATTAGGCCGTACTGCTGCTTTGCCTGCCGATGGCCAGGCTTGAGCTCTTCACGGCACCGCATCCATCAACCTTCTCCACCCCGCTCATAGCCGGGGTTGCTGGAGATTACACATGGTGCCGCATCCATCACCACATTCACAGCTGGGGACTGCTAGGGATTTACATGGGACCGCATCCATCACCCTTCTCCTCCCCGCTCATAGCTGGGGCTGCTGGAGATTTTACATGGCACCGCATCCATCACCCCTCTTCACCCCACTCACTGCCGAGGACTGCTGGGGATTTACATGGGACTGCATCTATAGCCCTTCTCCAATCCGCCAACGGCTGGGAATTGCTGGAGATGCCCCATTCTTCTGGGGCACAGCTTGCCGAACAACCAGGCCTCGATCGTGGACACTTTAGCCAAGGTAAGACTTCAATCATTTTGGTCTTCGGGAGGAGGACAAAAAAGGAACACGGCCTCTGGCTCTGAGCCCAAATTTATGGGAGTGGGGTCCTATAGGAGTGGAGAGGAGGCGGGGTTAACCCATATGTATGCTGCCATGGAGTCTGTCAGGAAACAGCCTTATATGCATTTCATCATGTAGCGGGCTGTTGGGGGTTCATCTTTAATTGATTACTTATTAGTAGGTAATGGACATACTGTAAGTAAATGAAGACAATATGTTTGAAAACACAGTAGATTCCATTTATCATATGATGTTTGTACTGAAGATTTAATTGCACTGGACTATTGCTGAGCCTGGAAGAACCTCTTTTCTCTTCATTCGGTCTAATTGCAGAATATGTTCCGTACCTTTGAATAGCTCTGTAATAACTTCACCTTAATGCAGAAGATTCTTCTCTAAATAAAAGATTTTACAGTCCGCTTATTGTTTGAATGAGCACTCAAAACCCATTACAACTAATTCACAGAGGTAACTCTTAATAGCGTGCGCATCAATTATCCATTCCTTCTCTTTCCCGCTAATTGGGACAGAAATTATTAGTGTGCTGTAGCAATTCCACCTGGAAAAAAAAATAAACATTAAATCAGCATAATGGTATTTCACTCGATCTTTCCAAATAACCACAAATTAAATCCTTCCATATTTCCTAATTAGAGAAATGGATTTCGTGTCTTCTGGGTTCATGTGTCTTTTATTTAGATGTTTACAAAGCTTATTATCCAAGTCGTTACTCCATTCGAGATGCAAAAATCTTAGGGGTCCTATCATTGCATTTTATTAACGTAATAAAATTTGAATCTCAAGTCTTAAAGTGAGCCTGTTAGTAACTTTCAAATCTGCATTAATAAGCGCAGCAACGGTATTATTTTAAAATTTTTATTTGAAAATATCAAGATACTTGCAAGTATATAAAAAAGCATACACACTGTATATTAACAATGCACAACATGTTGCCCAAGTTGTAATGACCTGTGGTGTAGGGCCATGTTGAAGCACAACAGTGGCATATTGTTTTCCAGTCAATGAGGCCATGGCTCAGAGATGATTACAATTCCTTGCTCTATAGGAATAAAATAATCATGATATGAAACCAATTATAATGGTCAAAAAAGAAACACAGATTGTGAAATCAGAAGTGTCCCCTTACACTAATCATCATTAAAAAAATGTCACCTTGCATTGATAGTCAGTGGAGAAATTCCCTTTTAGATTAGTGCTCAGTGGAGAAATGTCTCTCTACATTGGTGGCCCATGGACAAATATCCCCTTACATTTGTGCTCAGTGGAGAAATGCCTCCTTATATTGGTGGCCAGTGGATAAATGCCCACTTACATTGGTGCTCAGTGGAGAAATGCCCCCTTACATTGGTGCTCAGTGGAGAAATGCCTCCTGACATTAATGGTCAGTGAAGAAATCCCTGTTCACATTGGTGGCCAATGGAAAAATGTTCCCATTACATTGGTGGCCAGTGGAGAAACGCCTCCATACACTGGTGCTCAGTGGAGAAAAGCCCCTTTACGTTGGTGGTGAGGGGAGAAATGCTCCATACATTGGATGGTCACTGGTCAGTGCAGAAATGCTCCTTACATTGGTAGTCAATGGCGAAGTGCCCCCTTACATTGGTGGTGAGTAGGAAGAATGTCCCTTACATTGATGGTCAGTGGTACGAAGAATGTTCTTTACATTGGTGGTCAGTGGAGAAATGTCTCCTCACATTGATGGTCAGAGGAGAAATGTCTCCTCACATTGATAATCCCAGGAGAAATGTCTCCTTACATTGATGGTCAGTGAAGAAATGCCTCTTTATATTGGTGATCAGCACGGAATTGACCATATACATTGCATGTCAGTGTCACTGGGATATCAGTCAGTCACTGTTTATTGGTCATGGAGCCCCTAGTAACCTCTGGAGGAAAACAGATGTAAGGATTAATGTACACTACAGCTTCTAAACTTGAGTTTAGGAGCTTTGCCATTTTTTTTGCCAAAGCTACACATAGGCTTTTTGCCATGCACACATAGGCTTTTAGCGGCATTTAGGAGCTGGTGAGATTAGGGGAGGTTCAATCCCCCTCAATCTCCCTCTCCTGTACGAGGGAGAATCATGTTCAGGATAGGAACGTTTTGACCGTTGAACGTGGGAAACAGCAAAACGCTGCAAAATCACAGTTTTTCCGTGGTACATCATGGACAAGTGTACATAAAGCCTAAGGAGGCATTTCTCCATACATCACCAATGTAAGTCCTCTTACATCGGTGGTGAGTGAAGAAATGACTCCTTACATTGGTGCTCATTTGAGAAATGTCCTCCTGCATTGGTAGTCAGTGGAGAAATGCCTCCTTACATTGATGCTCAGTGGAGAAATGCCTCCCTACATTGGTGCTTAGTGCAGAAATGCCTCTTTATATTGGTGGTCAGTGGAGAAATGTCCCCTTACATTGGTGATCAGTGGAGAAATGCCTCTTTATGTTGGTGGTCAGTGGAGAAATGTCCCCTTACATTGGTGATCAGTGGAGAAATGCCTCTTTATATTGGTGGTCAGTGGAGAAATGTCCCCTTACATTGGTGATCAGTGGAGAAATGCCTCTTTATATTGGTGGTCAGTGGAGAAATGTCCCCATACATTGGTGGGTAGTGGAGAAATGCTCCTTATATTGGTGGTCAGTGGAGAAATGTCCCCATACATTGGTGGGTAGTGGAGAAATGCTCCTTATATTGGTGGTCAGTGGAGAAATGTCCCCTTACATTGGTGGTCAGTGGAGAAATGTCCCCTTACATTGGTGGTCAGTGGAGAAATGTCGCCTTACATTTGTGGTCACTGGAGAAATGCCTCCTTACATTGGTGCTCAGAGGAAAAATTGCCTTGTTACATTGGTGGGCAGTGGGGAAATGTTCCTTACATTAGTGGAGAAATGCTCCTTCCATTGGCGGTCAGTGGAGGAATGCCCTCTTACATTGGTGCTCAGTGGAGTAATGCCTCTTTACATTAGCAGTCAGTGGAGAAACATTCTCTTTATTTGGTGTTCAATAGAGAAATGCCTCTACATTGGTGGTCAATGGAGAAATTCCTCCTTACACTGTTGATCGGTGCAGAATTGATCATTTACACTGCATTTCAGCATTGGGATATCAATCAGCCATTTTTCATTGGTCAAGGAACCCCTAGTAACCTATGTAGAAACCCTAGAGTTTCACAGAATCATGGTTGAGACCAGCATATTCAGGGTGGACTCCTGCAGTGGGGAGGCAATGATGAGATGCTGATTGATGTGTACAGCCTAATGGGGGGTGTCCTACTAGAAACTTGAATGGGCCAGTGAAGATGTCTCCTCAAAAACTAGACAATGGCAGCCCCCAAATTTCTATCCAGCAGCCTTAAAAATGACGCTGTCCATGAGTTGAGGGACAATCTACAGATCTTCATGAAATATGACACATCTAGTATGTAAAATTGTGAAAGTCACATCAATTTCCTTTTTTCAATATAAATGTTTCAGTGCAAACCAAAAATCTGCACTGACTGAATACACCCACCATTGATTCCCTTTGTATGGGGATCCAGAACATTTGTTGGGTAACCTCTCGTTTCCCACCCTGTCTCTGACAATTTTCGCTATAATCTGGCACCTGACCTTCATCAACAATGGCATACTGCTTTTACAATACGAACTTTCCAGTACATATGTACACAGTTCTAACTCGGCTCATCTTAGAAAGCCTCGGTGAAGGCCAGCAATGTTTTCATATGAGAAAAAACAATGGTAAGAGCGCATTAGCGTTGCTAGGTGACCGTACATAAGGCAACGATCTGCAGAAAATGTTGGTGAATGAAAAATGGAAAGCAATTAATACGATACAATAGATGCAAAATAAAACATTTTTATAGAAAAAGACAAGATGAGGAATTCAAGAGAGATAAGGAGGCATGAGCAAAAAAAAAAGAAAAGGATTTGACATGCCTGTATTGACAATATTATATTATTTATATGGTGCACCGAATGGAAATTTTGGTGCCGAAACCGATACCGAAAATGCACTTAGCTGAAAGCTGAAAGCTGAAAACTGAAACCGGAAATGACAGTTTTTAAAAAATATTTATACTTTTATATACAATTGTCATATGCAGCCTACCTGTGCCTGGACACTGACAGGCAGCACTGATGGGCACTGATAGGTGGCACTAATTGGAAGCACTGATAGGCAGCTCTGATTGGCACTGATAGGTGGCACTGATTGGAAGCACTGATTGGCACTGATAGGCAGCACTCATTGGCACTGATAGGTGGCATTGGTTGGCACTGATAGGCGGCACTGATTGGCAGCACTGATTGGCACTGACAGGTGGAACTGATAGAGGAGTTGAGAAGTTTCAAATTGCACAGATAGCAGGCTTATAAGAACCGCTCTGTGAAACTCATGTAATATAACTGCATGCACAGAGAGAGACAAGCTGTCAGAACTCGGTGGTGATGTCGGGGGTGGGCGGGACCGAACAGCTATAAAACATCTGCCCATCCCCTATCTCATTGGCTGGTGTTTGATAGCTGTTTGGTCCCGCCCACCCCCTCGACATCACCGCTGAGTTCTGACAGCTTGTCTCTCTCTCTCTGCATGCAGTTACATTACATGAGTTTCATGCACAGAGCGGTTCTTATAAGCCCGCTATCTGTGCAATGTGAAACTCCTCATCTCCTGCATACACACCGGACACCCCCGCAATGGACGGCACCCGGGGTGGACCCCGCCCCCTTTCGGTATCAGCGGTTTTTTTTTTCTATGGGCCGATACCAAAAACACAGTTTTCGGCCGATAATTTTCGGTTGACGAAATTTCAGTACATCCCTATTAATTATATACGTGTGTAAGGGACAGAAAACTGCTGGATGATGCATTGGAGGCTGGCTAACTGGTGGATGAGAAAAAAGGAAGAGAAAAAAATTGCTCCCACAGTATTATTGTGTTCTGCCAGCAGGGGGGAGGGCCTGAACGCAATGATTACTGCAATGTTTACTGCTACCTGCTACAGCCGCCGGCAGTAATCACGTGTAAAAAAAATGATGGATCAACTTGGATATAATCAGTTTGCCCATACATGGATCGAATCTTGACTGGTCCTTGCTGAACCAGCTGAGTTTCAATCCATGTATAGCCGGCTTAACAGTACCCGAAACACCCACCCCCCCCGCCAGATTGACAATACAGGCAGCCCCGAGTTACGAACATCTGAGTTGCGAATGACTTCTACTTACGAATGGAGGTGGTGTGATGTCACTGACGGCCGCTTGTGTTCCACACTGATCCCGGATACCACCAAGCAGCCATCTTGCAGCATCTGACACATCCCACACTGCAGTACTGCATGGCCACAAGAGCCCCAAATATCCCACATCACTGCACAGGTTGGAGTTACACTTAAAAATGTACATTTCTGACTTACAAACAAATTCAACCTAGGAAAAAACCTACAGTCCCCATCTTTTTGGTAACCAGGGGACCGCCTGTACTGCTGTCCAGAGATGTCTCCATTGCTCCTCCAATGGACAGGAAGTTTCTTACTGGTCACCGGGTAAAAATAAAAACTACTGAAAAGTTACACCAATGCAGCCAACACATTTAAAGTGACATTAAAGTGACTGTAAAAGTTTATTTATTTTTTTAAAATAACAAACATGTCATACTTACTTCCTCTGTGCAGTTGGTTTTGCACAGAGTGGCCCCCATCCTCTTCTTCTGGGGTCCCCCAGCTGCGCTCCTGGCTCCTCCCCGCATGGAGTGACCTGTCAGGGAAGTGCTTTCCCTGGGGTCACCCGTGCAGGCGCGCTCCCGAGTCCTGCTTCTGCGTCCCTTGACACAGACAGCAGGACTCAGCCCCGCCCCCGACTCCCGCATCATTGGATTTGATTGACAGCAGCGGGAGCCAATGGCTGCGCTGCTATTGATCTATCCAGTGAGGACCCGAGACACCGGCTGGAGCGGCTGTGCTCATCCCCAGCGTGGCTCAGGTAAGTAAACGGGGGGCCCTGGGGCAGCTACACATCAAAAGGTTTTTCACATTAATACATAGAATGCAATAATGTGAAAAACTGCCAGGGTTTACAACCCCTTTAATTTGGTATTTATTTAAAATTAAAAATAAAAAGCATGTCTATACTAACCTGCTCTGTGCAGTGGTTTTGCACAAAGCAGCCCTGATAGTCCTCTTCTCAGGTCCCTCACTGGCACTCCCAGCCCCTCTGTCCTGCCTAGTGCCCCCCAAGCAAGCAGCTTGGGGGCACCCAGGCATTTTCGTTCCTGAGCTTCTGCTCTGTGTGTCCATTCACACGCGGAACGTGTCTTGGCTCCGCCCCACTCTCTCCTTGGCTTGCTGGCTGTGATTGACACTAGCAGGAGCCAATAGCTACTGCTGCTGTCTCAGCCAATGAGGAGTGAGACATGCATGAGACCTGAGATCAAGATGGGGCTCCGGTAAGTTTTAGGGAGGGCTGGGGGCACAGCTGTACACAGAAGGTTTTGCACGAATGAATGCATGAAAGTAAAAAACCTTGAGACTTTAGAACCACTTTAAGGATTGGTAAGCCGCGCGACGGCGGCAAAGTGGTTTGTTTTTCGCAAACCGCCGTCACAGGACGGCGGCTGCGATAACTAGCATTGTGAGCGCGCGCCGCCAGAGGCAGGCTTGTGCGCTCACTGTGTTCCGGGGGGGGGCCAGGGAGCGGGTAGGGCGGACTCGATCGCCGCCAGCTACCCGCGATGCCCCCCCGCAGTGAGAGAACGGAGGTGCATGTATGTAAACACAGATCTCCTTTCTCATAGAGGGGGAAGGGATGTGATCACAGGCTTCCTGTATATGAAAGCCGTGATCACTCCCCTCCCCCTGCAAGCCCATCCCCCATACAGTTTGAACACACAGAGGGAACACAGTTAACCCTTAGAGCGTCCCCTCCAGGTTAAGCCCTTCACTGCCAATGGCATTTACACAGTAATCAGTGCATTTTCATAGCACTGATCGCTGCAGTGTTGCCAACCGCCAGTAAATTTACTGACAGTCTGTAAAAATCAGTGATTTTTACAACTGTCTATAAATATCTTATAATTTGTCATGCTGTGCTGACTTTTTAAGTGTAAACCTGGCAAACTACTTGATATGGGTATTGTCAGTGTTTCCATGTTGTGTTTAAATATCGATTGTCTTAGTTTTTAATAGGAGTTCTGTTATTTTTCAGGTTGCCAGTAAAAAATGTGATCTGCCAGTAAATTTGCCATGTTTTGCCAGTAAAAAACGTTGCGGGAGGTTGGCAACACTGGTCCGCTGTAATATCGCAGTACCGCTAAAAATTGCAGATCGCCACCATTACTAGTAAAAAATAAAGAAAAAATAAAAACCCCAGAAATAAATTCTCATCATCCTTAAACGCGGCAACTTTTGCGCAAACCAATCAATAAACGCAGATTGCAATTTTTTTAACCAAAAATATGAGGAAGAATATAAATCGCCAAAACCAATGAAAAAAATATTTTTTAAAATTTTTTTTTTGGATTTGTATTTTAGCAAAAAGTAAGAAAAACAGTTTTTTATTTTTTGCAAAATTGTCGCTCTGTTTTTATTTATAGCGGCGATCAGAAATGACACAGAGGGGATCAAATACCACCAAAAGAAAACTCTATTTGTGGCAAAAAAAAAGGACGTAAATTTAGTTTGGGTACAACGCCGCATGACCGCGCAATTGTCAGTTAAAGAGGCGCAGTGCCGAATCGCAAAAAGTGCTCTGGTCCTAAAGTGTGAAATCCTTCCGGGGCTGAAGTGGTTAAGTAGGGGTCAAGTCCTAGATTATCAGGCATTGGAATGGTCTGAGTATATTGCACAGTGAACAACCATCTACACAGGTAAGAATCTAGCAAGATTGCTTAAACACACACCTACTGCATTAGCAACAGAGGACTTTAAAGTAGTTATAAAGTCTAGTTTTTTTTTCTCTAAAATAAAAATGAATTTCTGCTTACCTGCCGCTGATCACTTTCGTAGAGCGGGTGGTGTGGTGTGGGGGG
>BLSH010384004.1:1227820-1238946 GCA_018402905.1 Glandirana rugosa | reverse complement strand
TTTCTCTAAAATAAAAATGAATTTCTGCTTACCTGCCGCTGATCACTTTCGTAGAGCGGGTGGTGTGGTGTCCCCCCCCCCCCCCCCATTGTTAGGTAAGTGCGGGAGAGCCCGGGGCCTCAACCACAAGCTACAGGTTGGAGAGCGGTGTGAGAGCGAGGCAAATCCATGCCTCAATCTCACATGTGTAGCACTAACCCCGCAGGGGCTGCTGGTAATTGGTTCCCCTATTCTTGCACAGCCAGGCAACAAGCATTTTTCACTTTCATGCAGATACAAAGAAAAAGTCTCTGAGCTTGGTTTTGTTGTTTTATTAGGGGAGTAAAAGGGTTATGTGATGCCCAGCTTGACCAAAATAATGAATGGGGACAGCTTTCCTCCCTATGTACAAAATCCTGGCTTGTCCTCCTTTCTGGACTCTCTCAATCTTTAGTGATCAAAAGCAAACATTCCTGGATGACTAGGAGCTCTCAGTTACCTTAGAAAATAGCACAGCAGTGAAGGCTGGTGTATTTTTTTTTGGGGGGGGGGGAGCGGCATCCCTCCTGCCCGCTCTAGGTAGGTAGGACGATCGGAGGTCGGGTCACCAGCATCCCCACCCCCTCGGTCGGTCGGCACTTTACCCCATCTAGGTTGCAGGCGGACGACTGGCGGGTCGTGGGCTCCTACAGGTAGTGGACAGCGGCTCCTGTGTCCTCTCCTCCTCTTCTGCATCACGGCGGCTTCCACTGTGTGTCTCCTCCCTCCTCCTCCTAGGATCGACTGTCCTTTCAATCAGGTGACGGTTCTCAAGACCCGCTTCCTGATTGGCCGGGAGGAGGATCAGTGTGGCAATATCAAAAATTCATTCACTACTGTTACACAACTGGGTGGGCTCGGAGCTAAGTGTCCTGCTCCCCGAGCCCACCCTTTTTAAAACCTATTAGAGCCTCTGACTCTAATCACTTTTTAAAAAAAACACCCTCCTATTGGAAACCATGGTCCTGCATCCTAGATCAGGGGGCCGGACGGATGGATGGGGGGGCGGCACCCATGCGCACCTAATGGACGGGCAGTATGCTGTAAGATGCATGCAGGAGTATCTCCTCTCCTCTGAAGAACTTATCCCAGCTCTGCTGCCTGCAGGAACTACTAGCCCTCGTGGCTGCTTGTCCGCCAGTCCCCCTGGCTGCTCTGAATATCTCCCAGGGCAAGGGACAGGAAGGTTTAAGGGATGTATTCACTCCGTCCTCTTTGCTTCCTGCTGCTCCTCAGGCAAGATTCCTTCTCAAACCGAGACACTGATAGGATCCTCCCAAGCCAGCCTGAGCCCAGGCTAGAGGTAGAACCCCCCTCCCCAGACACAGGCCTGGCTCTCCAATATTTAAAGGCTGACCCACCCTGCCAGAACATTCTGCCTGGGGATTGGCCAAGTTCCTTCAAGTATGCAGATCAGCCCCTTCTGGCCTCCACCCACTAACTTCTAAAAGCTTCACTAAACTTCTAGATCCAGGGGGAGGTACCAGAGACCTGCCTCTGTGGAGCCATCTATCCTGACTTGCAGTAACCCTGAAGCAATTTCTGACTCACAAAATAACCATGAGATATACCCTAAGTTTGCCTGCACCACCTCCAGTAGCAGTAGTAGTAAAAAAAAAAACTGGATGCAAAGATGATTTCATTACTTCCAGTTTCAGATTAACCATTATTTGGCAGATAAAGCCGGGAGCCACATCTAACCAAGCCAATCTCCGGACTCCGGTCAGTTAGATGGTGTGAAAGGCAGGGGAGACATTGACCCCTTATGTCTCCAATATAAGTATCTGTCACCTGTCCAACGCTGTCACATGGGGGTTATTATTATTAACCCCTTGTGACAGCAATCAAGTAGAAATAAATAAAAAAAAAAGAAAACAAGTTTAAAAAAATACAATTATAATAAAATGTATTAAAAAAAAAAGAAAAGTTTGCCATAACCCCCATTGCCTTGCACACATGTGCAAACGCAAGCCCAGGGTGCGCATGTGTATGTAAACTACTGTTGCACCACAAGTGTGACATATCTTTGTGAACGTCAAAGTGAGAGCTATAATTCTAGCACAAGAGCTTCCAGTTAACTCTAAACTCATGAGCTGTAAAGGCTTTTAAAATGTCACCTATGGAGATTTTTGGGTACTGTAATTTTTTTCCTATATCACAGGTGCACGCAGTTTTAAAACTTGGCATGTTTGGTATCTATTTATTCAACGCAACCCCATCTTTTATATTTTATCACAAAAAATATGGGTATCATATTGTGTGTGTTTACACTAATTCAGTTTATTACATCTTTTTCTGAAAATTTGTGGTTAATAAACAGTTGCACAAATATCATGTAACATAAAAATTTGCAACCATCATCTTTTTTTTTCTACATGGCCTCTGCTTTAAGAAAATGCCAGTGTTCTGAGGGTTTAAGTCAATTTATTGCCAAAAATGAAGATTTTTTTTTTTGTGCAAAAAAATGGAAAAATTTGCTCTAGAGATGAAATAGTTAACAAAGTGAAATATTGTAACTGAGCACACAAGTTTAAAAATAATGTTTTCACTAGAAATATTTTGTAGTTTGCATTCCTTTTTTTAATTGATTTTCAGTGGGGAGAAAATATAACAGATATGATACAAAATTCAGACTTGCCGTAGAATCCCCTAAAGTGTAAGGAAATAGCAAATCACGACTGTACAAAACAGGTCAGCGATGGATGAGTGGAGGAGAGATTGGCAGTAATGATCATTGGAGGCCACTTCTGGGAATAGTCTAAATAGACGGCATATGTAGGAGGCAAGTATTATTCAGAAAGCTTTCCCAATATAGACATGGAGCTGAAAGGTTACCTTTAGTTAAAAAAAAACAAAACTTTTCCCAAGTGTTGGGTTTTTGTTAGCTGTTTGTAAAAATGGAATTGTTTAGAAGAAAACTCTGAACTTTAAACTAGAACTCCAATATTTTTTAAAATTATTTTCCATTTCCCCTCTCCTGTAAAAAAAAAAAAAAAAAAAAAGAGGCCAATTTGACTTACCCTCTCCATGCTCCAATGCTGTCCATGAGTTCTCCCTTGGTCCTGGGCTGGAAGTCCTCTTCAGGGAGGAAATATACACTATATTACCAAAAGTATTGGGCCACCTGCCTTTACACGCACATGAACTTTAATGGCATCCCAGTAGGGCTGCCACATCATCCCTTTAATCCAGGACACATATGAATTACTCAGGTTCTGTGGCTGATTTAACCACTTGCCGACCACCGGCAAAGTGGCTCGATATCGCAAACCGCCGTCATACGACGGCGGCTGCGAGATCGCGCACTGTGTGCGCCCGCGTGCTCACTGTGTTCGGGGAGGGCCAGGGAGTGGGTGCGGCAGACTCGATCGCCGCCGGCTACCCGCGATGCCCCCCCCGCACTGAAAGAACGGAGGTCCGTGTAAGTAAACACGGACCTCCGTTCTGTGAGAGGGGGAAGGGCTATGATCACAGCCTTCCACTACATCAGTGGTTCTCAACTCCGGTCCTCGGGACCCCCCAACAGGTCAGGTTTGCAGGATAACTTGCTGCTCAGTGATTGCAGTGTTCTAGTCTGCATCTCCCCAAGGTAATACTTAAAATCTGGCCTGTTGGTGGGTCCCGAGGACCGGAGATGAGAACCACTGCTCTACATGGAAGCTGTGATCACTTCCCTTCCCCTGCTAGGGCAGCCCACACACAGTTAGAACACGCCCAGGGAACACAGTTAACCCTTAGAGCGCCCCCTGCAGGTTAACCCCTTCACTGCCAATGGCATTAACACAGTAATCAGTGCATTTTTATAGCTCTGATCGCTGTATAAATGCCAATGGTCCCAAAAAAGTGTCAAAATGGTCCGACATGTCCGCTGAAATATCGAAGTACTGCTAAAAATCGCAGATCACCGCCATTACTAGTAAAAAAATAAATAAAAACCCCAGAAATTAATTCTCATCATCCGTAAACGCGGCCACTTTTGCGCAAACCAATCAATAAACGCCGATTGCGATTTTTTTTATCACATATATGAGGAAGAATATAAATCGGCCAAAACTGATGAAAAAAATGTTTTTTTGTATTTTTTTTTTTGGATTTGTATTTTAGCAAAAAGTAAGGAATTTGGGTTTTTTTGCAAAATTGTCGATCTTCTTTTGTTTATAGCGGCGATCAGAAATGACGCAGCAATGATCAAATACCACCAAAAGAAAGCTCTATTTGTGGGAAAAAAAGGACGCAAATTTTGTTTGGGTACAACGTCGCACGACCGCGCAATTGTCAGTTAAAGCGACGCAGTGCCGAATCGCAAAAAGGGCTCTGGTCCTAAAGTGTGAAATCCTTCCGGGGCTGAAGTGGTTAATGCAGATAAGGCATCGAGTGAGTTTAATTACCACCTTAATCAGCCACAGAACCTGTGTAATTAGTATGTGTCCTGGATTAAAGGGATGATGTGGCAACCCTACATCCCAGTCTTGGTCTGTAGGGTTCAATATTGAGTTGTCCCACCCTTCTGGGAAGGCTGTCCACAAGGTTTAGGAGTGTCTATGGGAATGTCTGACCATTCTTCCAGAAGCTCATCTGTGAGGTCAGGCACTGATGTTGTTATAGCTGCAAAGGGTGGGCCAACTCAATATTGAACCCTACGGACTAAGACTGGGATGCTATTAACATCCATGTGTGTGTAAAGGCAGGTGTCCCAATACTTTTGGTAATATAGTGTACTTCTTTCAGTCTCCTCAATCCTGTGGCTCAGCCAGATGTATACAACCACCCCTATGGGGCTCATCATCACACAATTCTCCAGGGCTGGCACTTATACCTCATTTTTTTTAGTGTTAGTCCACGGTTCGCCCATTCGTCGAATTGAGAACATTATGGGGCGTTCCATGGGAGGGCTTCCGCCGTCTGCCTGCTGTTTGTTATGACAGTTTATTTATATGACAGGGCGGGGCCACACGGTGACCCCAACCCTTCTGACATCATGTGATGTCAGAGGGGGCGGGTAATGCGCGTAAGTCACCGAGTGGCCCCGCCCTGCCATATAAATAAAACGTCAACACAAAGAGAGCTCAGTCAGTGGGAGCATCGCCATGGAGGAGGAGCTGTTGCGTGTTTTTTTTTTTCTGGTCCGTCCCTCGCAGTGATTGACAATGGATTACAATGGGGGACACTTATTTATTTATTTATTTTTTTAATAAAGGACTTGTCCCTAATTGTCTCCTGTGGGTTTTTCTTTTTTTGACACTTTTTGGTGAATTAGTGGGGGTACGATGCACCCGATACTAATTTACATAGGGGGGGTCGGGATCTGGGAGCCCCCTTAATAAAGGGGGCTTCGAGATTCCGATAAGCCCCCCACAACCACAGCCCAGGGTTGCCGGGAAGAGGCTCTTGTCCCCATCAACATGGGAAAATACCACCAAAAGAAATCTCTATTTGTGGGGGGAAAAAGATATAAACTTTGTTTTGGTACAGCACTGCACAACCACACAATTGTCAGTTAAAATGATGCAGTGCCGTATCGCAAAAAGTGCTGTGGTCAGGAACAGGGCAAATCCTTCCAGGGCTGAAGTGGTTAATGCAGTGGTGGCTGGTAAAATTTTAGGATGGGGAGGCGCCAGACCTCGCCCTTCCTTTTTGATCCCTCCCACTTCTCATAAGCCCCATCCCTTATAGTTTCCACCCCTTGTGTCAGGAGTATACAGCCCAGCATCACCAGATAGGGGCATACAAAGCTACCATACAGCAGTATACAGAGCCCCAGATAGCAGTATACAGAGTCACCATACAGCAGTATACAGAGCCCCAGATAGCAGTATACAGAGTCACCATACAGCAGTATACAGAGCCCCAGATAGCAGTATACAGAGTCACCATATAGCAGTATACAGAGTCAACATACAGCAGTATACAGAGTCCCAGATAGCAGTATACAGAGTCACCATATAGCAGTATACAGAGCCCCAGATAGCAGTATACAGAGTCACCATATAGCAGTATACAAAGTCACCATACAGCAGTATACAGAGTCCCAGATAGCAGTATACAGAGTCACCATATAGCAGTATACAGAGTCACCATATAGCAGTATACAAAGTCACCATACAGCAGTATACAGAGTCCCAGATAGCAGTATACAGAGTCACCATATAGCAGTATACAGAGCCCCAGATAGCAGTATACAGAGTCACCATATAGCAGTATACAAAGTCACCATACAGCAGTATACAGAGTCCCAGATAGCAGTATACAGAGTCACCATATAGCAGTATACAGAGTCACCATATAGCAGTATACAAAGTCACCATACAGCAGTATACAGAGTCCCAGATAGCAGTATACAGAGTCACCATATAGCAGTATACAGAGCCCCAGATAGCAGTATACAGAGTCACCATATAGCAGTATACAAAGTCACCATATAGCAGTATACAGAGTCACCAGATAGCAGTATACAGAGTCACCATATAGCAGTATACAGGGTCAGCATATCACAGTATACAGAGTCACCATCATAGGCGTGCACACAGGGTGTGCCTGGGCAAACCCTAATCACCCTGGTGCAGATTTCCCCTGTTTAGACCCCTGATATTTCACCAAAGCCCCCTAATAGGGCTCCTAATAAAATAGTAAAAGTAAAAAAAAAAAAAATTTGTAAAAAATTGATAAAAAAATAAAATAAAAATAAAAACTACTGACACCATCCATTGCCCTGCTGACACCAATCATTGCCCTACTGACACTGTCCATTGCCCTACTGACACCAATCTCTGCCCTACTGACACCATCAGTATACAGGCGGTCCCCGGGTTACAAACAAGATAGGGACTGTTGGTTTGTTCATAAGTTGAATTTGTTTGTAAGTCTGAACAGGTACATTTTTTAAGTGTAGCTTCAGCCAAAACAAATATTTTTAAGCTTTTTGAATAGTATAGGGAAGGGTTAACACCCCTGTAATGTTTGTTTTGCTGTCTATGTTTCTGTTCAGAAGATTTCACCTCACTTCCTGTCCCAATGATAATTGGATTTTTTAAATTTTGGGTTGTTGTGGAAACAAACCTTGGTGACGAAGCATCAGTGGAGACACCTTTTTCCCATAATAACTCTTACAGGAGTGAATTTCCCTTCCTAAGGGGAGATTTCCTCTCACTTCCTGTTGTCTCCCTCCGTTTGTAAGTAGGAGTTGTTCATAAGTCGGATGTTCATAACTAGGGGACTGCCTGTATATACACATGCACACACACGCATGTGTGTTTGAGCTTTAGGGTGCACAACCTAATGCAATAGGCTGTGCACACCTATGGTCACCATATAGCAGTATAGAGAGCCCCAGGTAGCAGTATACAGAGTCACCATATAGCAGTATACAGAGTCACCATATAGCAGTATGCAGAGTCACCATATATCAGTATACAGAGCCCCAGATAGCAGTATACAGAGCCCCCATATAGCAGTATACAGAATCATCAGATAGCAGTATACAGAGTCACCAGATAGCAGTATACAGTGCCCCCATATAGCAGTATACAGAGTCACCAGATAGCAGTATACAGTGTCACCAGATAGCAGTATACAGAGTCACCATATCACAGTATACAGAGCCCCAGATAGCAGTATACAGAGTCACCATATCACAGTATACAGAGCCCCAGATAGCAGTATACAGTGCCCCCATATAGCAGTATACAGAGTCACCAGATAGCAGTATACAGAGTCACCATATTGCAGTATACAGAGCCCCAGATAGCAGTATACAGAGTCACCATATAGCAGTATACAGAGTCACCATATAGCAGTATACAGAGCCCCAGATAGCAGTATACAGAACCCCAGATAGCAGTATACAAAGTCACCATATAGCAGTATACAGAGCCCCAGATAGCAGTATACAGAACCCCAGATAGCAGTATACAAAGTCACCATATAGCAGTATACAGAGTCACCATATTGCAGTATACAGAGTCACCATATAGCAGTATACAGAGTTACCATATCGCAGTATACAGAGTCACCATATAGCAGTATACAGAGTCACCATATCGCAATATACAGAGTCACCATATAGCAGTATACAGAGTCACCATATTGCAGTATACAGAGTCACCATATAGCAGTATACAGAGTCACCATATCGCAGTATACAGAGTCACCATACAGCAGTATACAGAGTCCCAGATAGCAGTATACAGAGTCACCATATTGCAGTATACAGAGCCCCAGATAGCAGTATACAGAGTCACCATATAGCAGTATACAGAGTCACCATATAGCAGTATACAGAGCCCCCATATAGCAGTATACAGAGTCACCAGATAGCAGTATACAGAGTCACCGGATAGCAGTATACAGAGCCCCAGATAGCAGTATACAGAGCACCAGATAGCAGTATACAGTGCCCCCATATAGCAGTATACAGAGTCACCAGATAGCAGTATACAGAGTCACCAGATAGCAGTATACAGAGTCACCATATCGCAGTATACAGAGCCCAGATAGCAGTATACAGTGCCCCCATATAGCAGTATACAGAGTCACCAGATAGCAGTATACAGTGCCCCCATATAGCAGTATACAGAGTCACCAGATAGTAGAATACAATGTCACCAGATAGCAGTATACAGAGTCACCATATTGCAGTATACAGAGCCCCAGATAGCAGTATACAGAGCCCCCATATAGCAGTATACAGAGTCACCAGATAGCAGTATACAGTGTCACCAGATAGCAGTATACAGAGTCACCATATCGCAGTATACAGAGTCACCATATCGCCGTATACAGAGTCAGCATATAGCAGTATACAGAGCCCCAGATAGGGGCTCAAGGCACTAACAGCCACCCCCCCAAAGTCGGGACAAAGTCCCTCACTTACCCCATCTAATAGCAGGCTGGCAGTGTGCAGAGCTCGGCTTGCGGAGAGCATGCTGGAGTGGATGGTCTGCTGCGCGGGAGTCGCAGCCAGCACGTTCACCAAAGTCCCGCCCTCGCCCACCGCATCCAATGCCAGTCCATCACTGGCGCAGGGCAGCCAATCAGATTAGCACAGTGCACTACGCCCTGAGGCCACCCTTTTTTTGAAGCCTAATAAAGCCCCTGGCTGTAATCACATGCTTTAAAAAAAATACCCCCCACTGGAATCCAGACGGGGGCCAGACACGTGAATGGGGGGGGGGGGGGGGCGGCGCCCGTGTGCCCCTAATGGACGGGCCGCCATTGATGAGATGTAAAGGAATGATTTGGAGGACTCCATTCATTGTTCTGAAAAGAGGAATAATTCTCTGATTTTTGATATATGTGAATACCTTCAGAATGAGACAGGTGAACAGTGGCGGGTGCTACATTAGGGGCGCAGGGGTGCCGCCCCCCTAATCCACATGCCTGGCCCCTAATCTACAAGCAGGGTGCCAGATGCATGGATTCCAATGGGTTTTTTTTTCTTTTGAAGCACGTGATTAGAGCCAGAGGCACTGCGCCCCGAGCCCACCCAGTTGTGTGACAATAACTATTATCTTCCTGCTTCTCCTCCTGGCCAATCAGGAAGTGGGTCCTGAGACCTGATTGGCCAGTAGTCCTAAGTCCTGATTAGCTGGGATGAGAACCAACTGCTGGGATTTGGGAGGAGATGCAGGCCTGGATGGGGTTGGCGGGGGGCCCGACGGGCGAGCAGAGCGGTGATCGATCAAGCAAGCGAGGGGGGAGCGGTGATAGGTGGCTTGGCTGGCTCGGGGAAGGGGGGTTGGCTGGCTGGATGGGGACCACGGCAGCGGCGGCTGGTGCGGGAGGGGCGCCGGTACATTGACTTTCTTTTTTTTTTTTTTCTTTTCGGCTCCTTGGCTGTCACATGACAGCCAAGTAGTGAGCCTATTGGTCGGCCATTAAAGCCTATGCAGGTGCGCTTGTTCCTGCGGCCCTGCATAGGCTGATTGGCTGCCCTGAGCCTCCGCTGGGTGATTGGATGCGGGGCCGGGGGCGGGTCACTGGGGCAGCGGAGGTGACTTCCGCTCCCACAGAGACCATGACCACCCGGGGACCGACGAGGGGGGGACAGCTGCTCTCCGTGTGCTAAACTCTGCAGACTCAGCGCGCTCTCGCATGCCGAATCTCTGCAACAAGAATCCTGCCTGCCGGATGGGGTAAGTGCAGGGGGGGGACTCTGCAATGTACCCCACCTATCTCACTGGCTGCAAACTGCCCCCACCTATCTCACTGGCTGCAAACTGCCCCCACCTATCTCACTGGCTGCAAACTGCCCCCACCTATCTCACTGGCTGCAAACTGCCCCCACCTATCTCACTGGCTGTAAACTGCCCCACCTGTGTCACTGGCTGCAAACTGCCCCCACCTGTGTCCCTGGCTGCTAACTGCCCCCACCTGTGTCACTGGCTGCAAACTGCCCCCCCCTGTGTCCCTGGCTGCAAACTGCCCCACCTGTGTCAGTGGCTGCAAACTGCCCCCACCTGTGTCACTGGCTGCAAACTGCCCCCACCTGTGTCACTGGCAGCAAACTTCCCCCACCTGTGTCCTTGGCTGCAAACTGCCCCCACCTGTGTCCCTGGCTGCAGACTGCCCCCATGTTAGAAGACTATGCTAAGGGTTAATTGCAGTGGGTTGTGGTTTCTCTAATTCCGGGATGAGCAGCTCTATTTAAACTTCCTGCTTCTTGTAGCAAGTTGCTGTCTGATCTACAGCGTATAGTGTGTGTGTCTGAGCAACCTGTTTCCTGATTTCCTGTTCCTGCAACCCGGCTAACCTGACCCTGCTGATTTCCTGCCTTCTTCCCAGTTTAGGTTCGTTTCAAGCAATTGTCCGACCGCCACGCCATGTTCCCTCGTTCGTCTTCCTACCAGCCAAGCTCGACCCAGCAATTGTCCGTCTGTCCGTCTTCACGTCCTCCTAGTCCGTCCTCTCATCAGCATCCATTAGGTCTCCAGCCACGTCCGTCCTTTAGTCGTCCCAGTCCAATCGGCCCAACGTCCTTGTCCTTTAGTCCTTTGTCCAACGAGTCTGTGTGTGTGATATGCGACATCTAGTCTGTCGTTGAACGATGTTCTTCGTCCTTCAAATTTATCTCGACGAGTAGGGCCTTAATCTCTTTGGTGTTGGGTGACGTT